>JAVHZZ010000001.1:25552994-25617994 GCA_036250195.1 Mixophyes australis | reverse complement strand
AAAAAAACAAAAGAATTAACACATTTGTTGGGAAGAAGGATGAGATACTCTGTAATTTACATTTAGAAGGAAAAAACACACACATAAGAATAATTTACTTTGAATAAGTGGGGTGACGCTGTTTTTTCCCCTGCAAATTCATATTATTTTATTTGAATAAAACAAACATAAGATGTATCCCATAAGTAACAACAGCGCCATCTCCAGGTTCCAGAGATAATATATGAAAAGGCAAAATTATCTCCAACACAAGCCACTGGTAAAGAGCTAGAACGTGATTGTTCACGCTACTGCAACCTGTCTGACGAGGACAACAGTACGTCCCTCTAAACATATTAGGAAGAAAAAATATCATGACATAAGTCATAGCATCCCTCTATAGTCTACCGAGAACTTAGGAGAAAAAAGGTTTATTCTAAGTAACGCAACATTGGGCTAAAGTATAAATTTAGTATTGAGAAGAAAACGCACAACAAATATCCAGAAGGGAATTGTAATGAATAAACTAGATGGGTTACTTACTACTGAATCACTGTTAGGGGGAGAATATATTATTTTGCTAAACATTTTCAGTAAAGTATAGATTGCTCAGATATTTACATGTATATATGCAAACTGAAACATTGTTTATAAGCTGCATTGTCATAATCAACATTTATTTATATATCGCCAGCATATTCCGTAGCGCTTTACAATTGGGAACAAATAGTAACACAACAATACTAGATGATACATACATACATATTTGTGCACATGTTCCGGAGTATAACCTTCAAACGGGCACTTAAAACCCACCTGTTCCTTAAAGCCTACCAACCAGCCACCTAACCCTCATCCACTCTTCTCGTTCTCCCTCTCTCCCCTGGCCCCTCTCTTCTCTCCCCCTGCTTCACCCTCCCTTATGAGCAGGGCCCCCCCTCCCCTCCTGTCTCCATACCGGTTCTTTTGCTCCGTCTTTACTCCATATGTCTTCCTGGAGTTCCTGAAGCATTGGTACTTTGTGTTTATTGTTCTGTACTTTGTCACCCTGTTTTGTACTACGTACGGCGCTGCGGAAACCTTGTGGCGCCCAACAAATAAAGGATAATAATAATAATAATAATAACAATAATAATATAACAGATACACTTATATACCTCCCAAATGTCACCGATTCTGATTTGAGGGCACTGTCCCAACTCGTGGGAGGTTGGGAGCTACGTCCCTGCAGAAGCCTTGTGGTGCTTTATAAATAAGATAATCCTAAAACTACGGTGGGTGTATGTTGCAATTCAAGAGGGTTTTGAGGGGATGGGAAGGGGTTGTGGGCGGCCTAGAGCTTTAGAAGTGGACATGACTCTGATGTGATTGCCTCTCGGAGGAGGTGTGTCCGTGCTTTGAATTAGAAATTTTACCTGTTGGGAGTTATGCACTTATGGCCCCAAGTAAGGAGCATGTGTAACCATCCTGGCCTCAAGGCATTGTGTTGTGCCAGCATTCAGTAAGACCCGTGCCAGCATTCAGTAAGACCCGTGCCAGCATTCAGTAAGACCCGTGCCAGCATTCAGTAAGACCCGTGCCACATGCCAGCATTCAGTAAGACCCGTGCCACGTGCCAGCATTCACTAAGAACCGTGCCAGTATTCAGTAAGACATGTGCCACGTGCCAGCATTCAGTAAGACCTGTACCACGTGCCAGCATTCAGTAAGGCCCGTGCCAGCATTCAGTAAGACCTGTACCACGTGCCAGCATTCAGTAAGGCCCGTGCCAGCATTCAGTAAGACCCGTGCCAGCATTAAGTAAGACCCGTGCCACGTGCCAGCATTCAGTAAGACCCGTGCCACGTGCCAGCATTCACTAAGAACCGTGCCAGTATTCAGTAAGACATGTGCCACGTGCCAGCATTCAGTAAGACCTGTACCACGTGCCAGCATTCAGTAAGGCCCGTGCCAGCATTCGGTAAGGCCCGTGCCAGCATTCGGTAAGGCCCGTGCCAGCATTCGGTAAGGCCCGTGCCACATGCCAGCATTCAGTAAGACCCGTGCCACATGCAGGCATTCAGTAAGACCCGTGCCACATGCCAGCATTCAGTAAGATCCGTGCCGTGTGCCAGCATCCAGTAAGGGTTTATGTGGTGTATCAATATTCAGCTATGCGCCATGTGTCAATGCTTCCATTTCCTACAGAGACTCAGATATTTTACCCCCATCTTCCACCTCCTAATGTGGAAACTTCAATCCTCAAGTCAGGGGCAGGTCAATGGTTCTTCAGAGCTCCCACCATAAATACTGACAGTGTACATAAATCATCATGTAGTGATCCCTGCTTTGTATACTGTCTGTGTATTGTACATACATCCTCATGTAGTGGTCCCTGCTTTCTATACTGTCTGTGTATTGTACATACATCCTCATGTAGTGATCCCTGCTTTGTATACTGTCTGTGTATATACATCCTCATGTAGTGATCCCTGCTTTGTATACTTCCTGTGTATTGTACATACATCCTCATGTAGTGATCGTTGCTTTACATACTGTCTGTGTATTGTACATATATCCTCATGTAGTGGTCCCTGCTTTGTATACTGTCTGTGTATTGTACATACTTCCTCATGTAGTGATCCCTGCATTGTATACTGTCTGTGTATTGTACATACTTCCTCATGTAGTGATCCCTGCTTTGTATACTGACTGTGTATATACATCCTCATGTAGTGATCCCTGCTTTGTATACTTCCTGTGTATTGTACATACATCCCCATGTAGTGATCGTTGCTTTACATACTGTCTGTGTATTGTACATATATCCTCATGTAGTGGTCCCTGCTTTGTATACTGTCTGTGTATTGTACATACTTCCTCATGTAGTGATCCCAGCTTTGTATACTGTCTGTGTATTGTACATACTTCCTCATGTAGTGATCCCTGCTTTGTATACTGTCTGTGTATTGTACATACTTCCTCATGTAGTGATCCCTGCTTTATATACTGTCTGTGTATTGTACATACATCCTCATGTAGTGGTCCCTGCTTTGTATACTGTGTGTATTGTACATACTTCCTCATGTAGTGATCCCTGCTTTGTATACTGTCTGTGTATTGTACATACATCCTCATGTAGTGGTCCCTGCTTTGTATACTGTCTGTGTATTGTACATACTTCCTCATGTAGTGATCCCTGCTTTGTATACTGTCTGTGTATTGTACATACTTCCTCATGTAGTGATCCCTGCTTTGTATACTGTCTGTGTATTGTACATACTTCCTCATGTAGTGATCCCTGCTTTGTATACTGTCTGTGTATTGTACATACATCCTCATGTAGTGGTCCCAGCTTTGTATACTGTCTGTGTATTATACATACATCCTCATGTCTACAAATGATGTCCAGGATTGAGACAGGGATCATCATCACCATTTATTTATATAGCGCCACTAATTCCGCAGCGCTGTACAGAGAACTCACTCACATCAGTCCCTGCCCCATTGGGGCTTGCAGTCTAAATTCCCTAACACACACATACAGACAGACAATCACAGACACACACAGATTAGGGTCAATTTGTTAGCAGCCAAATAACCTACCAGTATGTTTTTGGAGTGTGGGAGGAAACCGGAGCACCCGGGGGAAACCCACGCAAACAAGGGGAGAACATACAAACTCCTCACAGATAAGGACATGGTCGGGAATTGAACTCATGACCCCAGTACTGTAAGGCAGAAGTGCTAACCACTACGCCCTCAGCAAAATCTAACACTGATTCCATAACACACTACAGCAGTATACATTCCAGTCTATGGATACTAAAACTAAAAAATGTCAAGTTAATAAAATGGAATTGGGTGAGAAATGAGGTTCTGCACACAAAACTATATAATCTCTAGCATTTTACTGAAATAAAATAGAAAAAAACCATATAAAGCAACCACACCTATTTTGGTATAGGGGCTTGTGGTTTGTGCCACTTTTTCACACTGATGGAACCAAAGACTATAAACAATTCATTTGAAACTTCACTGGACACCTAAAAACAGGACGGGTGAAATGTATCCTCCGCTAATGAGAGAGTTAAACAACTACACACACACACAAAAAAAAAAGTTGCCACAATCTGAAACTCTTTGTCAGCTACTTGTCAAAAAATAGAAAGCAGAACGGGAAAACTCAAAGGTCGGCAGAGATTTCATTCATGGAAATACAAAGGCTCTCCAGATAATACTAGAGATGAAAAATACTCCGCCTTAGCCTCAGCTTGCTGCGTGTATCTCGCAGAGAACTTTGACTTTACTTATCTATCGCAATGTGCAGTCACCAGCAACACCAGAGGCCAAACAGTCGAGAAACTCGCTGTGGCGTTATCATATCGAAACCAGATCAGACATGATTAGATGGAAGAACACAGCTGAACACTCTGTGTGTAGTGATTTAACCCAAACCATTACCAAGTCACATTTTATTCTGTATAAAGATCATGATGTTACTCAGATACACAGTCCAACACTAAATTCTATATACACACTGCAAGCGTGCATCCTATACCATCTACGTACAAATCCCAAGCCTACATCCTATACCTTCTACGTACAAATCCCAAGCCTGCAACTTATACCGTCTACGTACAAATCCCAAGCCTGCATCCTATACCTTCTACATACAAATCCCAAGCCTGTATCCTATACCTTCTACGTACAAATCCCAAGCGTGCATCCTATACCTTCTACGTACAAATCCCAAGCCTGCATCCTCAACCTTCTACGTACAAATCCCAAGCGAGCATCCTATACCTTCTACGTACAAATCCCAAGCGTACAATACCTACTACATACAAATCCCAAGTGTGCATCCTATACCTTCTACGTACAAATCCCAAGCGTGTATCCTATACCTTCTACGTACAAATCCCAAGCCTGCATCCTATACCTACTACGTATAAATCCCAAGCGTGCAATACCTACTACATACAAATCCCAAGTGTGCATCCTATACCTTCTACGTACAAATCCCAAGCCTGCATCCTATACCTTCTACGTACAAATCCCAAGCGTGCATCCTATACCTTCTACGTACAAATCCCAAGCGTGCATCCTATACCTTCTACGTACAAATCCCAAGCGTGCCTCCTATACCTTCTACGTACAAATCCCAAGCGTGCCTCCTATACCTTCTACGTACAAATCCCAAGCGTGCCTTCTATACCTTCTACGTACAAATCCCAAGCGTGCCTCCTATACCTTCTACGTACAAATCCCAAGCCTGCAATACCTACTACGTACAAATCCCAAGCCTGCATCCTATACCTTCTACGTACAAATCCCAAGCCTGCATCCTATACCTTCTACGTACAAATCCCAAGCCTGCATCCTATACCTTCTACGTACAAATCCCAAGCGTGCATCCTATACCTTCTACGTACAAATCCCAAGGCTGCATCCTATACCTTCTACGTACAAATCCCAAGCGTGTATCCTATACCTTCTACGTACAAATCCCAAGCGTGTATCCTATACCTTCTACGTACAAATCCCAAGCGTGTATCCTATACCTTCTATGTACAAATCCCAAGCGTGTATCCTATACCTTCTACGTACAAATCCCAAGCCTGCATCCTATACCTTCTACGTACAAATCCCAAGCGTGCATCCTCAACCTTCTACGTACAAATCCCTAACCTGCATCCTCAACCTTCTACGTACAAATCCCAAGCCTGCATCCTATACCTTCTACGTACAAATCCCAAGCGTGCAATACCTACTACATACAAATCCCAAGTGTGCATCCTATACCTTCTACGTACAAATCCCAAGCGTGCCTCCTATACCTTCTACGTACAAATCCCAAGCCTGCAATACCTACTACGTACAAATCCCAAGCCTGCATCCTATACCTTGTACGTACAAATCCCAAGCCTGCATCCTATACCTTGTACGTACAAATCCCAAGCCTGCATCCTATACCTTCTACGTACAAATCCCAAGCGTGCATCCTATACCTTCTACGTACAAATCCCAAGGCTGCATCCTATACCTTCTACGTACAAATCCCAAGCGTGTATCCTATACCTTCTACGTACAAATCCCAAGCGTGTATCCTATACCTTCTACGTACAAATCCCAAGCCTGCATCCTATACCTTCTACGTACAAATCCCAAGCGTGTATCCTATACCTTCTACGTACAAATCCCAAGCGTGTATCCTATACCTTCTACGTACAAATCCCAAGCGTGTATCCTATACCTTCTACGTACAAATCCCAAGCGTGTATCCTATACCTTCTACGTACAAATCCCAAGCCTGCATCCTATACCTTCTACGTACAAATCCCAAGCGTGCATCCTCAACCTTCTACGTACAAATCCCTAACCTGCATCCTCAACCTTCTACGTACAAATCCCAAGCGTGCATCCTATACCTTCTACGTACAAATCCCAAGCGTGCCTCCTATACCTTCTACGTACAAATCCCAAGCCTGCATCCTATACCTTCTACGTACAAATCCCAAGCGTGCAATACCTACTACATACAAATCCCAAGCGTGCATCCTATACCTTCTACGTACAAATCCCAAGCGTGCATCCTATACCTTCTACGTACAAATCCCAAGCGTGCATCCTATACCTTCTACGTACAAATCCACAACCTGCATCCTATACCTTCTACGTACAAATCCCAAGCGTGCATCCTATACCTTCTACGTACAAATCCCAAGCGTGCAATACCTACTACATACAAATCCCAAGTGTGCATCCTATACCTTATACGTACAAATCCCAAGTGTGCATCCTATACCTTATACGCACAAATCCCAAGCGTGTATCCTATACCTTCTACGTACAAATCCCAAGCCTGCATCCTATACCTACTACGTACAAATCCCAAGCGTGCAATACCTACTACATACAAATCCCAAATGTGCATCCTATACCTTCTACGTACAAATCCCAAGCCTGCATCCTATACCTTCTACGTACAAATCCCAAGCGTGCATCCTATACCTTCTACGTACAAATCCCAAGCGTGCATCCTATACCTTCTACGTACAAATCCCAAGCGTGCCTCCTATACCTTCTACGTACAAATCCCAAGCGTGCCTCCTATACCTTCTACGTACAAATCCCAAAGGTACATCCTATACCTTCTACGTACAAATCCCAAGCGTGCCTCCTATACCTTCTACGTACAAATCCCAAGCCTGCAATACCTACTACGTACAAATCCCAAGCCTGCATCCTATACCTTCTACGTACAAATCCCAAGCCTGCATCCTATACCTTCTACGTACAAATCCCAAGCCTGCATCCTATACCTTCTACGTACAAATCCCAAGCGTGCATCCTATACCTTCTACGTACAAATCCCAAGGCTGCATCCTATACCTTCTACGTACAAATCCCAAGCGTGCATCCTATACCTTCTACGTACAAATCCCAAGCGTGCATCCTATACCTTCTACGTACAAATCCCAAGCGTGCATCCTATACCTTCTACGTACAAATCCCAAGCGTGCATCCTATACCTTCTACGTACAAATTCCAAGCGTGCATCCTATAGCTTCTACGTACAAATCCCAAGCGTGTATCCTATACCCTCTACGTACAAATCCCAAGCGTGCATCCTATACCTTCTACGTACAAATCACAAGCCTGCATCCTATACCTTCTACGTACAAATCCCAAGCGTGCATTCTATACCTTCTACGTACAAATCCCAAGCGTGCCTCCTATACCTTCTACGTACAAATCCCAAGTGTGACTCCTATACCTTCTACGTACAAATCCTAAACCTGCATCCTATACCTACTACGTACAAATCCCAAGCGTGCAATACCTACTACATACAAATCCCAAGTGTGCATCCTATGCCTTCTATGTACAAATCCCAAGCGTGCATCCTATACCTCAGTGGTCAGGGAACAGGGGTAAATTACCCGAAATGGGGTAAAAATGAAATTCCTGGGGGTAATGCTGCTGATTCACATGCTGTCAGTTGGATTGTAGACCCCTTTAAATGTGAAATTGCTGTTGTGCCAGAAGAGCCTCAAGGGTTGGCAGAGGCACTTCTTGAGCTTCAATGCAATAATGAAGCACGTATTGCATTTGAAAACAAAGCAGATCTGTCATATTGTTGGATATCAACAGCTGCAAAGGCACATGAGGAGGCCGTCAAAAAGTTGCTGCCTTTTGCAACAACCTACCTTTGCGAACAAGGATTTTCCACTCTAACGAACATAAAAACAAAGCAGAGAAATCAATTGGACGCTGAAGACTGTATCCAAATTTCTCTGACATCATATTGCCCCAATATGGATGCTCTCGTATCAAAAATGAAGCAACATCATTTCTCCAAAACCTGAAGTTTTAAAGTTGAAGCTTTCAAAGAAATTTTGAATAGATTCAATACAATTTTGAATTCCAATAATTAATAATATATAATTTCCTTCCTTTCAAATTAAGGGGGTAACGTCGGCGTATCTAAATATATTGGGGGGTAAAAGGTAAAAAAGTTCCCTGACCCCTGCTATACCTTCTACGTACAAATCCCAAGGCTGCATCCTATACCTTTCCACGTACAAATTCCAAGCGTGCATCCTATAGCTTCTACGTACAAATCCCAAGCGTGTATCCTATACCCTCTACGTACAAATCCCAAGCGTGCATCCTATACCTTCTACGTACAAATCACAAACCTGCATCCTATACCTTCTACATACAAATCCCAAGCGTGTATCCTATACCTTCTACGTACAAATCCCAAGCCTGCATCCTATACCTTCTACGTACAAATCCCAAGCGTGCATCCTATACCTTCTACGTACAAATCCCAAGCCTGCATCCTCAACCTTCTACGTACAAATCCCAAGCGTGCATCCTATACCTTCTACGTACAAATCTCAAGCCTGCATCCTATACCTTCTACGTACAAATCCCAAGAGTGCATCCTATACCTTCTACGTACAAATCCCAAGCGTGCATCCTATACCTTCTACGTACAAATCCCAAGCCTGCATCCTATACCTACTAAGTACAAATCCCAAGCGTGCAATACCTACTACATACAAATCCCAAGTGTGCATTTTATACCTTCTACATACAAATCCCAAGCCTGCATCCTATACCTTCTACGTACAAATCCCAAGCCTGCATCCTATACCTTCTACGTACAAATCCCAAGCGAGCATCCTATACCTTCTACGTACAAATCCCAAGCCTGCATCCTATACCTTCTACGTACAAATCCCAAGCCTGCATCCTATACCTTCTACGTACATATCCCAAGCGTGCATCCTATACCTTCTACGTACAAATCCCAAGCGTGCCTCCTATACCTTCTACGTACAAATCCCAAGCGTGCCTCCTATACCTTCTACGTACAAATCCACAACCTGCATCCTATACCTTCTACGTACAAATCCCAAGCCTGCATCCTATACCTTCTACGTACAAATCCCAAGCCTGCATCCTATACCTTCTACGTACAAATCCCAAGCGTGCATCCTATACCTTCTACGTACAAATCCCAAGGCTGCATCCTATACCTTTCCACGTACAAATCCCAAGCGTGTATCCTATACCTTCTACGTACAAATCCCAAGCGTGTATCCTATACCTTCTACGTACAAATCCCAAGCGTGTATCCTATACCTTCTACGTACAAATCCCAAGCGTGTATCCTATACCTTCTACGTACAAATTCCAAGCCTGCATCCTATACCTTCTACGTACAAATCCCAAGCGTGCATCCTCAACCTTCTACGTACAAATCCCTAACCTGCATCCTCAACCTTCTACGTACAAATCCCAAGCGTGCATCCTATACCTTCTACGTACAAATCCCAAGCGTGCCTCCTATACCTTCTACGTACAAATCCCAAGCCTGCAACCTATACCTTCTACGTACAAATCCCAAGCGTGCAATACCTACTACGTACAAATCCCAAGCGTGCATCCTATACCTTCTACGTACAAATCCCAAGCCTGCATCCTATACCTTCTACGTACAAATCCCAAGCCTGCATCCTATACCTACTACGTACAAATCCCAAGCGTGCAATACCTACTACGTACAAATCCCAAGTGTGCATCCTATACCTTCTACGTACAAATCCCAAGCGTGCATCCTATAGCTTCTACGTACAAATCCCAAGCGTGTATCCTATATCCTCTACGTACAAATCCCAAGCGTGCATCCTATACCTTCTACGTACAAATCACAAGCCTGCATCCTATACCTTCTACGTACAAATCCCAAGCGTGTATCCTATACCTTCTACGTACAAATCCCAAGCGTGTATCCTATACCTTCTACGTACAAATCCCAAGCCTGAATCCTATACCTTCTACGTACAAATCCCAAGCGTGCATCCTATACCTTCTACGTACAAATCCCAAGCCTGCATCCTCAACCTTCTACGTACAAATCCTAAGCGTGCATCCTATACCTTCTACGTACAAATCCCAAGCCTGCATCCTATACCTTCTACGTACAAATCCCAAGCGTGCATCCTATACCTTCTACGTACAAATCCCAAGCCTGCATCCTATACCTACTACGTTCAAATCCCAAGCGAGCAATACCTACTACATACAAATCCCAAGTGTGCATTTTATACCTTCTACATATAAATCCCAAGCCTGCATCCTATACCTTCTACGTACAAATCCCAAGCGTGCAATACCTACTACGTACAAATCCCAAGCGTGCATCCTATACCTTCTACGTACAAATCCCAAGCCTGCATCCTATACCTACTACGTACAAATCCCAAGCGTGCAATACCTACTACGTACAAATCCCAAGTGTGCATCCTATACCTTCTACGTACAAATCCCAAGCGTGCATCCTATAGCTTCTACGTACAAATCCCAAGCGTGTATCCTATACCCTCTACGTACAAATCCCAAGCGTGCATCCTATACCTTCTACGTACAAATCACAAGCCTGCATCCTATACCTTCTACGTACAAATCCCAAGTGTGTATCCTATACCTTCTACGTACAAATCCCAAGCGTGTATCCTATACCTTCTACGTACAAATCCCAAGCGTGTATCCTATACCTTCTACGTACAAATCCCAAGCCTGCATCCTATACCTTCTACGTACAAATCCCAAGCGTGCATCCTATACCTTCTACGTACAAATCCCAAGCCTGCATCCTCAACCTTCTACGTACAAATCCCAAGCGTGCATCCTATACCTTCTACGTACAAATCCCAAGCCTGCATCCTATACCTTCTACGTACAAATCCCAAGCGTGCATCCTATACCTTCTACGTACAAATCCCAAGCCTGCATCCTATACCTACTACGTTCAAATCCCAAGCGAGCAATACCTACTACATACAAATCCCAAGTGTGCATTTTATACCTTCTACATACAAATCCCAAGCGAGCATCCTATACCTTCTACGTACAAATCCCAAGCCTGCATCCTATACCTTCTACGTACAAATCCCAAGCGAGCATCCTATACCTTCTACGTACAAATCCCAAGCCTGCATCCTATACCTTCTACGTACAAATCCCAAGCCTGCATCCTATACCTTCTACGTACAAATCCCAAGCCTGCATCCTATACCTTCTACGTACAAATCCCAAGCGTGCATCCTATACCTTCTACGTACAAATCCCAAGCGTGCCTCCTATACCTTCTACGTACAAATCCCAAGTGTGACTCCTATACCTTCTACGTACAAATCCTAAACCTGCATCCTATACCTACTACGTACAAATCCCAAGCGTGCAATACCTACTACATACAAATCCAGAGTGTGCATCCTATACCTTCTACGTACAAATGCCAAGCCTGCATCCTATACCTTCTAAGTACAAATCCCAAGCCTGCATCCTATACCTTCTACGTACAAATCCCAAGCGTGCATCCTATACCTTCTACGTACAAATCCCAAGCGTGCATCCTATACCTTCTACGTACAAATCCCAAGTGTGCATCCTATACCTTCTACGTACAAATCCCAAGCCTGCATCCTATACCTACTAAGTACAAATCCCAAGCGTGCAATACCTACTACATACAAATCCCAAGTGTGCATTTTATACCTTCTACATACAAATCCCAAGCCTGCATCCTATACCTTCTACGTACAAATCCCAAGCCTGCATCCTATACCTTCTACGTACAAATCCCAAGCCTGCATCCTATACCTTCTACGTACAAATCCCAAGCCTGCATCCTATACCTTCTACGTACAAATCCCAAGCGTGCATCCTATACCTTCTACGTACAAATCCCAAGCGTGCCTCCTATACCTTCTACGTACAAATCCCAAGCGTGCCTCCTATACCTTCTACGTACAAATCCCAAACCTGCATCCTATACCTTCTACGTACAAATCCCAAACCTGCATCCAATACCTTCTACGTACAAATCCCAAGCCTGCATCCTATACCTTCTACGTACAAATCCCAAGCCTGCATCCTATACCTTCTACGTACAAATCCCAAGCGTGCATCCTATACCTTCTACGTACAAATCCCAAGGCTGCATCCTATACCTTCTACGTACAAATCCCAAGCCTGCATCTTCAACCTTCTACGTACAAATCCCAAGCGTGCATCCTATACCTTCTACGTACAAATCCCAAGCGTGCCTCCTATACCTTCTACGTACAAATCCCAAGCGTGCAATACCTACTACATAGAAATCCCAAGTGTGCATCCTATACCTTCTACGTACAAATCCCAAGCGTGCAATACCTACTACATACAAATCCCAAGTGTGCATCCTATACCTTCTACGTACAAATCCCAAGCGTGCAATACCTACTACATACAAATCCCAAGCGTGCATCCTATACCTTCTACGTACAAATTCCAAGCGTGGATCCTATACCTTCTACGTACAAATCCCAAGCGTGCCTTCTATACCTTCTACGTACAAATCCCAAGCCTGCCTCCTATACCTTCTACGTACAAATCCCAAGCGTGGATCCTATACCTTCTACGTACAAATCCCAAGCGTGCCTCCTATACCTTCTACGTACAAATCCCAAGCGTGCCTCCTATACCTTCTACGTACAAATCCCAAGCGTGCATCCTATACCTTCTACGTACAAATCCCAAGCGTGCATCCTATACCTTCTACGTACAAATCCCAAGCGTGCATCCTATACCTTCTACGTACAAATCCCAAGCGTGCATCCTATACCTTCTACGTACAAATCCCAAGCGTGCATCCTATACCTTCTACGTACAAATCCCAAGCGTGCATCCTATACCTTCTACGTACAAATCCCAAGCGTGCATCCTATACCTTCTACGTACAAATCCCAAGTGTGACTCCTATACCTTCTACGTACAAATCCTAAACCTGCATCCTATACCTACTACGTACAAATCCCAAGCGTGCAATACCTACTACATACAAATCCAGAGTGTGCATCCTATACCTTCTACGTACAAATGCCAAGCCTGCATCCTATACCTTCTAAGTACAAATCCCAAGCCTGCATCCTATACCTTCTACGTACAAATCCCAAGCGTGCATCCTATACCTTCTACGTACAAATCCCAAGCGTGCATCCTATACCTTCTACGTACAAATCCCAAGTGTGCATCCTATACCTTCTACGTACAAATCCCAAGCCTGCATCCTATACCTACTAAGTACAAATCCCAAGCGTGCAATACCTACTACATACAAATCCCAAGTGTGCATTTTATACCTTCTACATACAAATCCCAAGCCTGCATCCTATACCTTCTACGTACAAATCCCAAGCCTGCATCCTATACCTTCTACGTACAAATCCCAAGCCTGCATCCTATACCTTCTACGTACAAATCCCAAGCCTGCATCCTATACCTTCTACGTACAAATCCCAAGCGTGCATCCTATACCTTCTACGTACAAATCCCAAGCGTGCCTCCTATACCTTCTACGTACAAATCCCAAGCGTGCCTCCTATACCTTCTACGTACAAATCCCAAACCTGCATCCTATACCTTCTACGTACAAATCCCAAACCTGCATCCAATACCTTCTACGTACAAATCCCAAGCCTGCATCCTATACCTTCTACGTACAAATCCCAAGCCTGCATCCTATACCTTCTACGTACAAATCCCAAGCGTGCATCCTATACCTTCTACGTACAAATCCCAAGGCTGCATCCTATACCTTCTACGTACAAATCCCAAGCCTGCATCTTCAACCTTCTACGTACAAATCCCAAGCGTGCATCCTATACCTTCTACGTACAAATCCCAAGCGTGCCTCCTATACCTTCTACGTACAAATCCCAAGCGTGCAATACCTACTACATACAAATCCCAAGTGTGCATCCTATACCTTCTACGTACAAATCCCAAGCGTGCAATACCTACTACATACAAATCCCAAGCGTGCATCCTATACCTTCTACGTACAAATCCCAAGCGTGGATCCTATACCTTCTACGTACAAATCCCAAGCGTGCCTTCTATACCTTCTACGTACAAATCCCAAGCCTGCCTCCTATACCTTCTACGTACAAATCCCAAGCGTGGATCCTATACCTTCTACGTACAAATCCCAAGCGTGCATCCTATACCTTCTACGTACAAATCCCAAGCGTGCCTCCTATACCTTCTACGTACAAATCCCAAGCGTGCATCCTATACCTTCTACGTACAAATCCCAAGCGTGCATCCTATACCTTCTACGTACAAATCCCAAGCGTGCATCCTATACCTTCTACGTACAAATCCCAAGCGTGCATCCTATACCTTCTACGTACAAATCCCAAGCGTGCATCCTATACCTTCTACGTACAAATCCCAAGCGTGCATCCTATACCTTCTACGTACAAATCCCAAGCGTGCATCCTATACCTTCTACGTACAAATCCCAAGCGTGCATCCTATACCTTCTACGTACAAATCCCAAGCGTGCATCCTATACCTTCTACGTACAAATCCCAAACGTGCATCCTATACCTTCTACGTACAAATCCCAAGCGTGCATCCTATACCTTCTACGTACAAATCCCAAGCGTGCATCCTATACCTTCTACGTACAAATTCCAAGCGTGCATCCTATAGCTTCTACGTACAAATCCCAAGCGTGTATCCTATACCCTCTACGTACAAATCCCAAGCGTGCATCCTATACCTTCTACGTACAAATCACAAGCCTGCATCCTATACCTTCTACGTACAAATCCCAAGCGAGCATCCTATACCTTCTACGTACAAATCCCAAGCCTGCATCCTATACCTTCTACGTACAAATCCCAAGCCTGCATCCTATACCTTCTACGTACAAATCCCAAGCGTGCATTCTATACCTTCTACGTACAAATCCCAAGCGTGCCTCCTATACCTTCTACGTACAAATCCTAAACCTGCATCCTATACCTACTACGTACAAATCCCAAGCGTGCAATACCTACTACATACAAATCCCAAGTGTGCATCCTATACCTTCTACGTACAAATCCCAAGCCTGCATCCTATACCTTCTAAGTACAAATCCCAAGCCTGCATCCTATACCTTCTACGTACAAATCCCAAGCGTGCATCCTATACCTTCTACGTACAAATCCCAAGCCTGCATCCTATACCTTCTACGTACAAATCCCAAGCGTGTATCCTATACCTTCTACGTATAAATCCCAAGCGTGTATCCTATACCTTCTACGTACAAATCCCAAGCGTGCATCCTATGCCTTCTACGTACAAATCCCAAGCCTGCATCCTATAACTTCTACGTAGAAATCCCAAGCGTGTATCCTATACCTTCTACGTACAAATCCCAAGCGTGCATCCTATACCTTCTACGTACAAATCCCAAGCGTGCCTCTTATACCTTCTACGTACAAATCCCAAGCGTGCATCCTATACCTTCTACGTACAAATCCCAAGCGTGTATCCTATACCTTCTACGTACAAATCCCAAGCGTGCATCCTATACCTTCTACGTACAAATCCCAAGCGTGCATCCTATACCTTCTACGTACAAATCCCAAGCGTGCATCCTATACCTTCTACGTACAAATCCCAAGCGTGCATCCTATACCTTCTACGTACAAATCCCAAGCGTGCATCCTATACCTTCTACGTACAAATCCCAAGCGTGCATCCTATACCTTCTACGTACAAATCCCAAGCGTGCATCCTATACCTTCTACGTACAAATCCCAAGCCTGCATCCTATACCTTCTACGTACAAATTCCAAGCGTGCATCCTATAGCTTCTACGTACAAATCCCAAGCGTGTATCCTATACCCTCTACGTACAAATCCCAAGCGTGCATCCTATACCTTCTACGTACAAATCCCAAGCGAGCATCCTATACCTTCTACGTACAAATCCCAAGCGAGCATCCTATACCTTCTACGTACAAATCCCAAGCCTGCATCCTATACCTTCTACGTACAAATCCCAAGCCTGCATCCTATACCTTCTACGTACAAATCCCAAGCCTGCATCCTATACCTTCTACGTACAAATCCCAAGCGTGCATCCTATACCTTCTACGTACAAATCCTAAACCTGCATCCTATACCTACTACGTACAAATCCCAAGCGTGCAATACCTACTACATACAAATCCCAAGTGTGCATCCTATACCTTCTACGTACAAATCCCAAGCCTGCATCCTATACCTTCTAAGTACAAATTCCAAGCCTGCATCCTATACCTTCTACATACAAATCCCAAGCGTGCATCCTATACCTTCTACGTACAAATCCCAAGCCTGCATCCTATACCTTCTACGTACAAATCCCAAGCGTGTATCCTATACCTTCTACGTATAAATCCCAAGCGTGTATCCTATACCTTCTACGTACAAATCCCAAGCCTGCATCCTCAACCTTCTACGTACAAATCCCAAGCGTGCATCCTATACCTTCTACGTACAAATCCAAAGCGTGCATCCTATACCTTCTACGTACAAATCCCAAGCGTGCATCCTATACCTTCTACGTACAAATCCAAAGCGTGCATCCTATACCTTCTACGTACAAATCCCAAGCGTGCATCCTATACCTTCTACGTACAAATCCCAAGCCTGCATCCTATACCTACTACGTACAAATCCCAAGCCTGCATCCTATACCTACTACGTACAAATCCCAAGCGTGCAATACCTACTACATACAAATCCCAAGCCTGCATCCTATACCTTCTACGTACAAATCCCAAGCCTGCATCCTATACCTTCTACGTACAAATCCCAAGCGATCATAATATACCTTCTACGTACAAATCCCAAGCCTGCATCCTATACCTTCTACGTACAAATCCCAAGCGTGCAATACCTACTACATACAAATCCCAAGTGTGCATCCTATACCTTATACGTACAAATCCCAAGTGTGCATCCTATACCTTATACGTACAAATCCCAAGCGTGTATCCTATACCTTCTACGTACAAATCCCAAGCCTGCATCCTATACCTACTACGTACAAATCCCAAGCGTGCAATACCTACTACATACAAATCCCAAGTGTGCATCCTATACCTTCTACGTACAAATCCCAAGCCTGCATCCTATACCATCTACGTACAAATCCCAAGCGTGCATCCTATACCTTCTACGTACAAATCCCAAGCGTGCATCCTATACCTTCTACGTACAAATCCCAAGCGTGCCTCCTATACCTTCTACGTACAAATCCCAAGCGTGCCTCCTATACCTTCTACGTACAAATCCCAAGCGTGCATCCTATACCTTCTACGTACAAATCCCAAGCCTGCAATACCTACTACGTACAAATCCCAAGCCTGCATCCTATACCTTCTACGTACAAATCCCAAGCGTGCCTCCTATACCTTCTACGTACAAATCCCAAGCGTGTATCCTATACCTTCTACGTATAAATCCCAAGCGTGTATCCTATACCTTCTACGTACAAATCCCAAGCCTGCATCCTCAACCTTCTACGTACAAATCCCAAGCGTGCATCCTATACCTTCTACGTACAAATCCAAAGCGTGCATCCTATACCTTCTACGTACAAATCCCAAGCGTGCATCCTATACCTTCTACGTACAAATCCAAAGCGTGCATCCTATACCTTCTACGTACAAATCCCAAGCGTGCATCCTATACCTTCTACGTACAAATCCCAAGCCTGCATCCTATACCTACTACGTACAAATCCCAAGCCTGCATCCTATACCTACTACGTACAAATCCCAAGCGTGCAATACCTACTACATACAAATCCCAAGCCTGCATCCTATACCTTCTACGTACAAATCCCAAGCCTGCATCCTATACCTTCTACGTACAAATCCCAAGCGATCATAATATACCTTCTACGTACAAATCCCAAGCCTGCATCCTATACCTTCTACGTACAAATCCCAAGCGTGCAATACCTACTACATACAAATCCCAAGTGTGCATCCTATACCTTATACGTACAAATCCCAAGTGTGCATCCTATACCTTATACGTACAAATCCCAAGCGTGTATCCTATACCTTCTACGTACAAATCCCAAGCCTGCATCCTATACCTTCTACGTACAAATCCCAAGCCTGCATCCTATACCTTCTACGTACAAATCCCAAGCCTGCATCCTATACCTTCTACGTACAAATCCCAAGAGTGCATCCTATACCTTCTACGTACAAATCCCAAGGCTGCATCCTATACCTTCTACGTACAAATCCCAAGCGTGCATCCTATACCTTCTACGTACAAATCCCAAGCGTGCATCCTATACCTTCTACGTACAAATCCCAAGCGTGCATCCTATACCTTCTACGTACAAATCCCAAGCGTGCTTCCTATACCTTCTACGTACAAATTCCAAGCGTGCATCCTATAGCTTCTACGTACAAATCCCAAGCGTGTATCCTATACCCTCTACGTACAAATCCCAAGCGTGCATCCTATACCTTCTACGTACAAATCACAAGCCTGCATCCTATACCTTCTACATACAAATCCCAAGCGTGTATCCTATACCTTCTACGTACAAATCCCAAGCCTGCATCCTATACCTTCTACGTACAAATCCCAAGCGTGCATCCTATACCTTCTACGTACAAATCCCAAGCCTGCATCCTCAACCTTCTACGTACAAATCCCAAGCGTGCATCCTATACCTTCTACGTACACATCTCAAGCCTGCATCCTATACCTTCTACGTACAAATCCCAAGAGTGCATCCTATACCTTCTACGTACAAATCCCAAGCGTGCATTTTATACCTTCTACATACAAATCCCAAGCCTGCATCCTATACCTTCTACGTACAAATCCCAAGCCTGCATCCTATACCTTCTACGTACAATTTCCAAGCGAGCATCCTATACCTTCTACGTACAAATCCCAAGCCTGCATCCTATACCTTCTACTTACAAATCCCAAGCCTGCATCCTATACCTTCTACGTACATATCCCAAGCGTGCATCCTATACCTTCTACGTACAAATCCCAAGCGTGCCTCCTATACCTTCTACGTACAAATCCCAAGTGTGACTCCTATACCTTCTACGTACAAATCCTAAACCTGCATCCTATACCTACTACGTACAAATCCCAAGCGTGCAATACCTACTACATACAAATCCCAAGTGTGCATCCTATACCTTCTACGTACAAATCCCAAGCGTGCATCCTATACCTTCTACGTACAAATCCCAAGGCTGCATCCTATACCTTTCCACGTACAAATCCCAAGCGTGTATCCTATACCCTCTACGTACAAATCCCAAGCGTGCATCCTATACCTTCTACGTACAAATCCCAAGGCTGCATCCTATACCTTTCCACGTACAAATCCCAAGCGTGTATCCTATACCCTCTACGTACAAATCCCAAGCGTGCATCCTATACCTTCTACGTACAAATCACAAGCGTGCATCCTATACCTTCTACGTACAAATCCCAAGCGTGCCTCCTATACCTTCTACGTACAAATCCCAAGCGTGCCTCCTATACCTTCTACGTACAAATCCCAAGCGTGCATCCTATACCTTCTACGTACAAATCCCAAGCGTGCCTCCTATACCTTCTACGTACAAATCCCAAGCCTGCAATACCTACTACGTACAAATCCCAAGCCTGCATCCTATACCTTCTACGTACAAATCCCAAGCCTGCATCCTATACCTTCTACGTACAAATCCCAAGCCTGCATCCTATACCTTCTACGTACAAATCCCAAGAGTGCATCCTATACCTTCTACGTACAAATCCCAAGGCTGCATCCTATACCTTCTACGTACAAATCCCAAGCGTGCATCCTATACCTTCTACGTACAAATCCCAAGCGTGCATCCTATACCTTCTACGTACAAATCCCAAGCGTGCATCCTATACCTTCTACGTACAAATCCCAAGCGTGCATCCTATACCTTCTACGTACAAATTCCAAGCGTGCATCCTATAGCTTCTACGTACAAATCCCAAGCGTGTATCCTATACCCTCTACGTACAAATCCCAAGCGTGCATCCTATACCTTCTACGTACAAATCACAAGCCTGCATCCTATACCTTCTACATACAAATCCCAAGCGTGTATCCTATACCTTCTACGTACAAATCCCAAGCCTGCATCCTATACCTTCTACATACAAATCCCAAGCGTGCATCCTATACCTTCTACGTACAAATCCCAAGCCTGCATCCTCAACCTTCTACGTACAAATCCCAAGCGTGCATCCTATACCTTCTACGTACAAATCTCAAGCCTGCATCCTATACCTTCTACGTACAAATCCCAAGAGTGCATCCTATACCTTCTACGTACAAATCCCAAGCGTGCATCCTATACCTTCTACGTACAAATCCCAAGCCTGCATCCTATACCTACTAAGTACAAATCCCAAGCGTGCAATACCTACTACATACAAATCCCAAGCGTGCATTTTATACCTTCTACATACAAATCCCAAGCCTGCATCCTATACCTTCTACGTACAAATCCCAAGCCTGCATCCTATACCTTCTACGTACAATTTCCAAGCGAGCATCCTATACCTTCTACGTACAAATCCCAAGCCTGCATCCTATACCTTCTACTTACAAATCCCAAGCCTGCATCCTATACCTTCTACGTACATATCCCAAGCGTGCATCCTATACCTTCTACGTACAAATCCCAAGCGTGCCTCCTATACCTTCTACGTACAAATCCCAAGTGTGACTCCTATACCTTCTACGTACAAATCCTAAACCTGCATCCTATACCTACTACGTACAAATCCCAAGCGTGCAATACCTACTACATACAAATCCCAAGTGTGCATCCTATACCTTCTACGTACAAATCCCAAGCGTGCATCCTATACCTTCTACGTACAAATCCCAAGGCTGCATCCTATACCTTTCCACGTACAAATCCCAAGCGTGTATCCTATACCTTCTACGTACAAATCCCAAGCGTGTATCCTATACCTTCTACGTACAAATCCCAAGCGTGTATCCTATACCTTCTACGTACAAATCCCAAGCGTGCATCCTATACCTTCTACGTACAAATCCCAAGCGTGCCTCCTATACCTTCTACGTACAAATCCCAAGCGTGCCTCCTATACCTTCTACGTACAAATCCCAAGCGTGCATCCTATACCTTCTACGTACAAATCCCAAGCGTGCCTCCTATACCTTCTACGTACAAATCCCAAGCCTGCAATACCTACTACGTACAAATCCCAAGCCTGCATCCTATACCTTCTACGTACAAATCCCAAGCCTGCATCCTATACCTTCTACGTACAAATCCCAAGCCTGCATCCTATACCTTCTACGTACAAATCCCAAGCGTGCATCCTATACCTTCTACGTACAAATCCCAAGGCTGCATCCTATACCTTCTACGTACAAATCCCAAGCGTGCATCCTATACCTTCTACGTACAAATCCCAAGCGTGCATCCTATACCTTCTACGTACAAATCCCAAGCGTGCATCCTATACCTTCTACGTACAAATTCCAAGCGTGCATCCTATAGCTTCTACGTACAAATCCCAAGCGTGTATCCTATACCCTCTACGTACAAATCCCAAGCGTGCATCCTATACCTTCTACGTACAAATCACAAGCCTGCATCCTATACCTTCTACATACAAATCCCAAGCGTGTATCCTATACCTTCTACGTACAAATCCCAAGCCTGCATCCTATACCTTCTACGTACAAATCCCAAGCGTGCATCCTATACCTTCTACGTACAAATCCCAAGCCTGCATCCTCAACCTTCTACGTACAAATCCCAAGCGTGCATCCTATACCTTCTACGTACAAATCTCAAGCCTGCATCCTATACCTTCTACGTACAAATCCCAAGCCTGCATCCTATACCTACTAAGTACAAATCCCAAGCGTGCAATACCTACTACATACAAATACCAAGTGTGCATTATATACCTTCTACATACAAATCCCAAGCCTGCATCCTATACCTTCTACGTACAAATCCCAAGCCTGCATCCTATACCTTCTACGTACAAATCCCAAGCGAGCATCCTATACCTTCTACGTACAAATCCCAAGCCTGCATCCTATACCTTCTACGTACAAATCCCAAGCCTGCATGCTATACCTTCTACGTACATATCCCAAGCGTGCATCCTATACCTTCTACGTACAAATCCCAAGCGTGCCTCCTATACCTTCTACGTACAAATCCCAAGCGTGCCTCCTATACCTTCTACGTACAAATCCACAACCTGCATCCTATACCTTCTACGTACAAATCCCAAGCGTGCCTCCTATACCTTCTACGTACAAATCCTAAACCTGCATCCTATACCTACTACGTACAAATCCCAAGCGTGCAATACCTACTACGTACAAATCCCAAGCGTGCATCCTATACCTTCTACGTACAAATCCCAAGCCTGCATCCTATACCTTCTAAGTACAAATCCCAAGCCTGCATCCTATACCTTCTACGTACAAATCCCAAGCGTGCATCCTATACCTTCTACGTACAAATCCCAAGCGTGCATCCTATACCTTCTACGTACAAATTCCAAGCGTGCATCCTATAGCTTCTACGTACAAATCCCAAGCGTGTATCCTATACCCTCTACGTACAAATCCCAAGCGTGCATCCTATACCTTCTACGTACAAATCACAAGCCTGCATCCTATACCTTCTACATACAAATCCCAAGCGTGTATCCTATACCTTCTACGTACAAATCCCAAGCGTGCATCCTATACCTTCTACGTACAAATTCCAAGCGTGCATCCTATAGCTTCTACGTACAAATCCCAAGCGTGTATCCTATACCCTCTACGTACAAATCCCAAGCGTGCATCCTATACCTTCTACGTACAAATCACAAGCCTGCATCCTATACCTTCTACATACAAATCCCAAGCGTGTATCCTATACCTTCTACGTACAAATCCCAAGCGTGTATCCTATACCTTCTACGTACAAATCCCAAACCTGCATCCTATACCTTCTACGTACAAATCCCAAGCGTGCATCCTATACCTTCTACGTACAAATCCCAAGACTGCATCCTCAACCTTCTACGTACAAATCCCAAGCGTGCATCCTATACCTTCTACGTACAAATCCCAAGCCTGCATCCTATACCTTCTACGTACAAATCCCAAGCGTGCATCCTATACCTTCTACGTACAAATCCCAAGCCTGCATCCTATACCTACTACGTACAAATCCCAAGCGAGCAATACCTACTACATACAAATCCCAAGTGTGCATTTTATACCTTCTACATACAAATCCCAAGCCTGCATCCTATACCTTCTACGTACAAATCCCAAGCCTGCATCCTATACCTTCTACGTACAAATCCCAAGCGAGCATCCTATACCTTCTACGTACAAATCCCAAGCCTGCATCCTATACCTTCTACGTACAAATCCCAAGCGTGCAATACCTACTACGTACAAATCCCAAGTGTGCATCCTATACCTTCTACGTACAAATCCCAAGCCTGCATCCTATACCTTCTAAGTACAAATCCCAAGCCTGCATCCTATACCTTCTACGTACAAATCCCAAGCGTGCATCCTATACCTTCTACGTACAAATCCCAAGCGTGCATCCTATACCTTCTACGTACAAATCCCAAGCGTGCATCCTATACCTTCTACGTACAAATCACAAGCCTGCATCCTATACCTTCTACGTACAAATCCCAAGCGTGTATCCTATACCTTCTACGTACAAATCCCAAGCCTGCATCCTATACCTTCTACGTACAAATCCCAAGCGTGCATCCTATACCTTCTACGTACAAATCCCAAGCCTGCATCCTCAACCTTCTACGTACAAATCCCAAGCGTGCATCCTATACCTTCTACGTACAAATCTCAAGCCTGCATCCTATACCTTCTACGTACAAATCCCAAGAGTGCATCCTATACCTTCTACGTACAAATCCCAAGCGTGCATCCTATACCTTCTACGTACAAATCCCAAGCCTGCATCCTATACCTACTAAGTACAAATCCATAGCGTGCAATACCTACTACATACAAATCCCAAGTGTGCATTTTATACCTTCTACATACAAATCCCAAGCCTGCATCCTATACCTTCTACGTACAAATCCCAAGCCTGCATCCTATACCTTCTACGTACAAATCCCAAGCGAGCATCCTATACCTTCTACGTACAAATCCCAAGCCTGCATCCTATACCTTCTACGTAGAAATCCCAAGCCTGCATCCTATACCTTCTACGTACATATCCCAAGCGTGCATCCTATACCTTCTACGTACAAATCCCAAGCGTGCCTCCTATACCTTCTACGTACAAATCCCAAGCGTGCCTCCTATACCTTCTACGTACAAATCCACAACCTGCATCCTATACCTTCTACGTACAAATCCCAAGCCTGCATCCTATACCTTCTACGTACAAATCCCAAGCCTGCATCCTATACCTTCTACGTACAAATCCCAAGCGTGCATCCTATACCTTCTACGTACAAATCCAAAGGCTGCATCCTATACCTTTCCACGTACAAATCCCAAGCGTGTATCCTATACCTTCTACGTACAAATCCCAAGCGTGTATCCTATACCTTCTACGTACAAATCCCAAGCGTGTATCCTATACCTTCTACGTACAAATCCCAAGCGTGTATCCTATACCTTCTACGTACAAATTCCAAGCCTGCTTCCTATACCTTCTACGTACAAATCCCAAGCGTGCATCCTCAACCTTCTACGTACAAATCCCTAACCTGCATCCTCAACCTTCTACGTACAAATCCCAAGCGTGCATCCTATACCTTCTACGTACAAATCCCAAGCGTGCCTCCTATACCTTCTACGTACAAATCCCAAGTGTGACTCCTATACCTTCTACGTAGAAATCCTAAACCTGCATCCTATACCTACTACGTACAAATCCCAAGCGTGCAATACCTACTACGTACAAATCCCAAGTGTGCATCCTATACCTTCTACGTACAAATCCCAAGCCTGCATCCTATACCTTCTAAGTACAAATCCCAAGCCTGCATCCTATACCTTCTACGTACAAATCCCAAGCGTGCATCCTATACCTTCTACGTACAAATCCCAAGCGTGCATCCTATACCTTCTACGTACAAATCCCAAGCGTGCATCCTATACCTTCTACGTACAAATCCCAAGCCTGCATCCTATACCTACTAAGTACAAATCCCAAGCGTGCAATACCTACTACATACAAATCCCAAGTGTGCATTTTATACCTTCTACATACAAATCCCAAGCCTGCATTTTATACCTTCTACATACAAATCCCAAGCCTGCATTTTATACCTTCTACATACAAATCCCAAGCCTGCATTTTATACCTTCTACATACAAATCCCAAGCCTGCATCCTATACCTTCTACGTACAAATCCCAAGCCTGCATCCTATACCTTCTACGTACAAATCCCAAGCCTGCATCCTATACCTTCTACGTACAAATCCCAAGCGTGCCTCCTATACCTTCTACGTACAAATCCCAAGCGTGCCTCCTATACCTTCTACGTACAAATCCCAAACCTGCATCCTATACCTTCTACGTACAAATCCCAAACCTGCATCCTATACCTTTTACGTACAAATCCCAAGCCTGCATCCTATACCTTCTACGTACAAATCCCAAGCCTGCATCCTATACCTTCTACGTACAAATCCCAAGCCTGCATCCTATACCTTCTACGTACAAATCCCAAGGCTGCATCCTATACCTTCTACGTACAAATCCCAAGCGTGTATCCTATACCTTCTACGTACAAATCCCAAGCGTGTATCCTATACCTTCTACGTACAAATCCCAAGCGTGTATCCTATACCTTCTACGTACAAATCCCAAGCGTGTATCCTATACCTTCTACGTACAAATCCCAAGCCTGCATCCTATACCTTCTACGTACAAATCCCAAGCGTGCATCCTCAACCTTCTACGTACAAATCCCTAACCTGCATCTTCAACCTTCTACGTACAAATCCCAAGCGTGCATCCTATACCTTCTACGTACAAATCCCAAGCGTGCCTCCTATACCTTCTACGTACAAATCCCAAGCCTGCATCCTATACCTTCTACGTACAAATCCCAAGCGTGCAATACCTACTACATACAAATCCCAAGTGTGCATTCTATACCTTCTACGTACAAATCCCAAGCTTGCAATACCTACTACATACAAATCCCAAGCGTGCATCCTATACCTTCTACGTACAAATCCCAAGCGTGGATCCTATACCTTCTACGTACAAATCCCAAGCGTGCATCCTATACCTTCTACGTACAAATCACAAGCCTGCATCCTATACCTTCTACATACAAATCCCAAGCGTGTATCCTATACCTTCTACGTACAAATCCCAAGCGTGTATCCTATACCTTCTACGTACAAATCCCAAGCCTGCATCCTATACCTTCTACGTACAAATCCCAAGCGTGCATCCTATACCTTCTACGTACAAATCCCAAGCCTGCATCCTCAACCTTCTACGTACAAATCCCAAGCGTGCATCCTATACCTTCTACGTACAAATCCCAAGCCTGCATCCTATACCTTCTACGTACAAATCCCAAGCGTGCATCCTATACCTTCTACGTACAAATCCCAAGCCTGCATCCTATACCTACTACGTACAAATCCCAAGCGAGCAATACCTACTACATACAAATCCCAAGTGTGCATTTTATACCTTCTACATACAAATCCCAAGCCTGCATCCTATACCTTCTACGTACAAATCCCAAGCCTGCATCCTATACCTTCTACGTACAAATCCCAAGCGAGCATCCTATACCTTCTACGTACAAATCCCAAGCGAGCATCCTATACCTTCTACGTACAAATCCCAAGCCTGCATCCTATACCTTCTACGTACAAATCCCAAGCCTGCATCCTATACCTTCTACGTACAAATCCCAAGCCTGCATCCTATACCTTCTACGTACAAATCCCAAGCGTGCATCCTATACCTTCTACGTACAAATCCCAAGCGTGCCTCCTATACCTTCTACGTACAAATCCCAAGTGTGACTCCTATACCTTCTACGTAGAAATCCTAAACCTGCATCCTATACCTACTACGTACAAATCCCAAGCGTGCAATACCTACTACGTACAAATCCCAAGTGTGCATCCTATACCTTCTACGTACAAATCCCAAGCCTGCATCCTATACCTTCTAAGTACAAATCCCAAGCCTGCATCCTATACCTTCTACGTACAAATCCCAAGCGTGCATCCTATACCTTCTACGTACAAATCCCAAGCGTGCATCCTATACCTTCTACGTACAAATCCCAAGCGTGCATCCTATACCTTCTACGTACAAATCCCAAGCCTGCATCCTATACCTACTAAGTACAAATCCCAAGCGTGCAATACCTACTACATACAAATCCCAAGTGTGCATTTTATACCTTCTACATACAAATCCCAAGCCTGCATCCTATACCTTCTACGTACAAATCCCAAGCCTGCATCCTATACCTTCTACGTACAAATCCCAAGCCTGCATCCTATACCTTCTACGTACAAATCCCAAGCCTGCATCCTATACCTTCTACGTACAAATCCCAAGCGTGCATCCTATACCTTCTACGTACAAATCCCAAGCGTGCATCCTATACCTTCTACGTACAAATCCCAAGCGTGCCTCCTATACCTTCTACGTACAAATCCCAAGCGTGCCTCCTATACCTTCTACGTACAAATCCCAAACCTGCATCCTATACCTTCTACGTACAAATCCCAAGCGTGTATCCTATACCTTCTACGTACAAATCCCAAGCGTGTATCCTATACCTTCTATGTACAAATCCCAAGCCTGCATCCTATACCTTCTACGTACAAATCCCAAGCGTGCATCCTCAACCTTCTACGTACAAATCCCTAACCTGCATCTTCAACCTTCTACGTACAAATCCCAAGCGTGCATCCTATACCTTCTACGTACAAATCCCAAGCGTGCCTCCTATACCTTCTACGTACAAATCCCAAGCCTGCATCCTATACCTTCTACGTACAAATCCCAAGCGTGCAATACCTACTACATACAAATCCCAAGTGTGCATTCTATACCTTCTACGTACAAATCCCAAGCTTGCAATACCTACTACATACAAATCCCAAGCGTGCATCCTATACCTTCTACGTACAAATCCCAAGCGTGGATCCTATACCTTCTACGTACAAATCCCAAGCGTGCCTCCTATACCTTCTACGTACAAATCCCAAGCCTGCATCCTATACCTACTACGTACAAATCCCAAGCGTGCAATACCTACTACGTACAAATCTCAAGTGTGCATCCTATACCTTCTAAGTACAAATCCCAAGCGTGCATCCTATACCTTCTACGTACAAATCCCAAGCGTGCATCCTATACCTTCTACGTACAAATCCCAAGCGTGCATCCTATACCTTCTACGTACAAATCCCAAGCGTGCATCCTATACCTTCTACGTACAAATCCCAAGCGTGCATCCTATACCTTCTACGTACAAATCCCAAGCGTGCATCCTATACCTTCTACGTACAAATCCCAAGCGTGCATCCTATACCTTCTACGTACAAATCCCAAGCGTGCATCCTATACCTTCTACGTACAAATTCCAAGCGTGCATCCTATAGCTTCTACGTACAAATCCCAAGCGTGTATCCTATACCCTCTACGTACAAATCCCAAGCGTGCATCCTATACCTTCTACGTACAAATCACAAGCCTGCATACTATACCTTCTACGTACAAATCCCAAGCGAGCATCCTATACCTTCTACGTACAAATCCCAAGCCTGCATCCTATACCTTCTACGTACAAATCCCAAGCCTGCATCCTATACCTTCTACGTAGAAATCCCAAGCGTGCATCCTATACCTTCTACATACAAATCCCAAGCGCGCCTCCTATACCTTCTACGTACAAATCCTAAACCTGCATCCTATACCTACTACGTACAAATCCCAAGCGTGCAATACCTACTACATACAAATCCCAAGTGTGCATCCTATACCTTCTACGTACAAATCCCAAGCCTGCATCCTATACCTTCTAAGTACAAATCCCAAGCCTGCATCCTATACCTTCTACGTACAAATCCCAAGCGTGCATCCTATACCTTCTACGTACAAATCCCAAGCCTGCATCCTATACCTTCTACGTACAAATCCCAAGCGTGTATCCTATACCTTCTACGTATAAATCCCAAGCGTGTATCCTATACCTTCTACGTACAAATCCCAAGCGTGCATCCTATGCCTTCTACGTACAAATCCCAAGCCTGCATCCTATAACTTCTACGTAGAAATCCCAAGCGTGTATCCTATACCTTCTACGTACAAATCCCAAGCGTGCATCCTATGCCTTCTACGTACAAATCCCAAGCCTGCATCCTATAACTTCTACGTAGAAATCCCAAGCGTGTATCCTATACCTTCTACGTACAAATCCCAAGCGTGCATCCTATACCTTCTACGTACAAATCCCAAGCCTGCATCCTATACCTACTAAGTACAAATCCCAAGCGTGCCTCCTATACCTTCTACGTACAAATCCCAAGCGTGCATCCTATACCTTCTACGTACAAATCCCAAGCGTGCATCCTATACCTTCTACGTACAAATCCCAAGCGTGGATCCTATACCTTCTACGTACAAATCCCAAGCCTGCATCCTATACCTACTACGTACAAATCCCAAGCGTGCAATACCTACTACGTACAAATCTCAAGTGTGCATCCTATACCTTCTACGTACAAATCCCAAGCGTGCCTCCTATACCTTCTACGTACAAATCCCAAGCCTGCATCCTATACCTACTACGTACAAATCCCAAGCGAGCAATACCTACTACATACAAATCCCAAGTGTGCATTTTATACCTTCTACATACAAATCCCAAGCCTGCATCCTATACCTTCTACGTACAAATCCCAAGCCTGCATCCTATACCTTCTACGTACAAATCCCAAGCCTGCATCCTATACCTTCTACGTACAAATCCCAAGCGAGCATCCTATACCTTCTACGTACAAATCCCAAGCCTGCATCCTATACCTTCTACGTACAAATCCCAAGCCTGCATCCTATACCTTCTACGTACAAATCCCAAGCCTGCATCCTATACCTTCTACGTACAAATCCCAAGCCTGCATCCTATACCTTCTACGTACAAATCCCAAGCGTGCATCCTATACCTTCTACGTACAAATCCCAAGCGTGCCTCCTATACCTTCTACGTACAAATCCCAAGTGTGACTCCTATACCTTCTACGTAGAAATCCTAAACCTGCATCCTATACCTACTACGTACAAATCCCAAGCGTGCAATACCTACTACGTACAAATCCCAAGTGTGCATCCTATACCTTCTACGTACAAATCCCAAGCCTGCATCCTATACCTTCTAAGTACAAATCCCAAGCCTGCATCCTATACCTTCTACGTACAAATCCCAAGCGTGCATCCTATACCTTCTACGTACAAATCCCAAGCGTGCATCCTATACCTTCTACGTACAAATCCCAAGCGTGCATCCTATACCTTCTACGTACAAATCCCAAGCCTGCATCCTATACCTACTAAGTACAAATCCCAAGCGTGCAATACCTACTACATACAAATCCCAAGTGTGCATTTTATACCTTCTACATACAAATCCCAAGCCTGCATCCTATACCTTCTACGTACAAATCCCAAGCCTGCATCCTATACCTTCTACGTACAAATCCCAAGCCTGCATCCTATACCTTCTACGTACAAATCCCAAGCCTGCATCCTATACCTTCTACGTACAAATCCCAAGCGTGCATCCTATACCTTCTACGTACAAATCCCAAGCGTGCATCCTATACCTTCTACGTACAAATCCCAAGCGTGCCTCCTATACCTTCTACGTACAAATCCCAAGCGTGCCTCCTATACCTTCTACGTACAAATCCCAAACCTGCATCCTATACCTTCTACGTACAAATCCCAAGCCTGCATCCTATACCTTCTACGTACAAATCCCAAGCCTGCATCCTATACCTTCTACGTACAAATCCCAAGCCTGCATCCTATACCTTCTACGTACAAATCCCAAGCCTGCATCCTATACCTTCTACGTACAAATCCCAAGGCTGCATCCTATACCTTCTACGTACAAATCCCAAGCGTGTATCCTATACCTTCTACGTACAAATCCCAAGCGTGTATCCTATACCTTCTACGTACAAATCCCAAGCGTGTATCCTATACCTTCTACGTACAAATCCCAAGCGTGTATCCTATACCTTCTATGTACAAATCCCAAGCCTGCATCCTATACCTTCTACGTACAAATCCCAAGCGTGCATCCTCAACCTTCTACGTACAAATCCCTAACCTGCATCTTCAACCTTCTACGTACAAATCCCAAGCGTGCATCCTATACCTTCTACGTACAAATCCCAAGCCTGCATCCTATACCTTCTACGTACAAATCCCAAGCGTGCCTCCTATACCTTCTACGTACAAATCCTAAACCTGCATCCTATACCTACTACGTACAAATCCCAAGCGTGCAATACCTACTACATACAAATCCCAAGTGTGCATCCTATACCTTCTACGTACAAATCCCAAGCCTGCATCCTATACCTTCTACGTATAAATCCCAAGCGTGTATCCTATACCTTCTACGTACAAATCCCAAGCGTGTATCCTATACCTTCTACGTACAAATCCCAAGCGTGTATCCTATACCTTCTACGTACAAATCCCAAGCGTGTATCCTATACCTTCTATGTACAAATCCCAAGCCTGCATCCTATACCTTCTACGTACAAATCCCAAGCGTGCATCCTCAACCTTCTACGTACAAATCCCTAACCTGCATCTTCAACCTTCTACGTACAAATCCCAAGCGTGCATCCTATACCTTCTACGTACAAATCCCAAGCCTGCATCCTATACCTTCTACGTACAAATCCCAAGCGTGCCTCCTATACCTTCTACGTACAAATCCTAAACCTGCATCCTATACCTACTACGTACAAATCCCAAGCGTGCAATACCTACTACATACAAATCCCAAGTGTGCATCCTATACCTTCTACGTACAAATCCCAAGCCTGCATCCTATACCTTCTAAGTACAAATCCCAAGCCTGCATCCTATACCTTCTACGTACAAATCCCAAGCGTGCATCCTATACCTTCTACGTACAAATCCCAAGCCTGCATCCTATACCTTCTACGTACAAATCCCAAGCGTGTATCCTATACCTTCTACGTATAAATCCCAAGCGTGTATCCTATACCTTCTACGTACAAATCCCAAGCGTGCATCCTATGCCTTCTACGTACAAATCCCAAGCCTGCATCCTATAACTTCTACGTAGAAATCCCAAGCGTGTATCCTATACCTTCTACGTACAAATCCCAAGCGTGCATCCTATACCTTCTACGTACAAATCCCAAGCCTGCATCCTATACCTACTAAGTACAAATCCCAAGCGTGCCTCCTATACCTTCTACGTACAAATCCCAAGCGTGCATCCTATACCTTCTACGTACAAATCCCAAGCGTGCATCCTATACCTTCTACGTACAAATCCCAAGCGTGCATCCTATACCTTCTACGTACAAATCCCAAGCGTGCATCCTATACCTTCTACGTACAAATCCCAAGCGTGCATCCTATACCTTCTACGTACAAATCCCAAGCGTGCATCCTATACCTTCTACGTACAAATCCCAAGCGTGCATCCTATACCTTCTACGTACAAATCCCAAGCGTGCATCCTATACCTTCTACGTACAAATTCCAAGCGTGCATCCTATAGCTTCTACGTACAAATCCCAAGCGTGTATCCTATACCCTCTACGTACAAATCCCAAGCGTGCATCCTATACCTTCTACGTACAAATCCCAAGCGAGCATCCTATACCTTCTACGTACAAATCCCAAGCGAGCATCCTATACCTTCTACGTACAAATCCCAAGCCTGCATCCTATACCTTCTACGTACAAATCCCAAGCCTGCATCCTATACCTTCTACGTACAAATCCCAAGCCTGCATCCTATACCTTCTACGTACAAATCCCAAGCGTGCATCCTATACCTTCTACGTACAAATCCTAAACCTGCATCCTATACCTTCTACGTACAAATCCTAAACCTGCATCCTATACCTACTACGTACAAATCCCAAGCGTGCAATACCTACTACATACAAATCCCAAGTGTGCATCCTATACCTTCTACGTACAAATCCCAAGCCTGCATCCTATACCTTCTAAGTACAAATCCCAAGCCTGCATCCTATACCTTCTACGTACAAATCCCAAGCGTGCATCCTATACCTTCTACGTACAAATCCCAAGCCTGCATCCTATACCTTCTACGTATAAATCCCAAGCGTGTATCCTATACCTTCTACGTACAAATCCCAAGCGTGCATCCTATACCTTCTACGTACAAATCCCAAGCGTGCATCCTATACCTTCTACGTACAAATCCCAAGCCTGCATCCTATACCTACTAAGTACAAATCCCAAGCGTGCAATACCTACTACATACAAATCCCAAGTGTGCATTTTATACCTTCTACATACAAATCCCAAGCCTGCATCCTATACCTTCTACGTACAAATCCCAAGCCTGCATCCTATACCTTCTACGTACAAATCCCAAGCCTGCATCCTATACCTTCTACGTACAAATCCCAAGCCTGCATCCTATACCTTCTACGTACAAATCCCAAGCGTGCATCCTATACCTTCTACGTACAAATCCCAAGCGTGCCTCCTATACCTTCTACGTACAAATCCCAAGCGTGCCTCCTATACCTTCTACGTACAAATCCCAAACCTGCATCCTATACCTTCTACGTACAAATCCCAAACCTGCATCCTATACCTTCTACGTACAAATCCCAAGCCTGCATCCTATACCTTCTACGTACAAATCCCAAGCCTGCATCCTATACCTTCTACGTACAAATCCCAAGCCTGCATCCTATACCTTCTACGTACAAATCCCAAGGCTGCATCCTATACCTTCTACGTACAAATCCCAAGCGTGTATCCTATACCTTCTACGTACAAATCCCAAGCGTGTATCCTATACCTTCTACGTACAAATCCCAAGCGTGTATCCTATACCTTCTACGTACAAATCCCAAGCGTGTATCCTATACCTTCTACGTACAAATCCCAAGCCTGCATCCTATACTTTCTACGTACAAATCCCAAGCGTGCATCCTCAACCTTCTACGTACAAATCCCTAACCTGCATCTTCAACCTTCTACGTACAAATCCCAAGCGTGCATCCTATACCTTCTACGTACAAATCCCAAGCGTGCCTCCTATACCTTCTACGTACAAATCCCAAGCCTGCATCCTATACCTTCTACGTACAAATCCCAAGCGTAAAATACCTACTACATACAAATCCCAAGTGTGCATTCTATACCTTCTACGTACAAATCCCAAGCTTGCAATACCTACTACATACAAATCCCAAGCGTGCATCCTATACCTTCTACGTACAAATCCCAAGCGTGGATCCTATACCTTCTACGTACAAATCCCAAGCGTGCATCCTATACCTTCTACGTACAAATCACAAGCCTGCATCCTATACCTTCTACATACAAATCCCAAGCGTGTATCCTATACCTTCTACGTACAAATCCCAAGCGTGCAATACCTACTACGTACAAATCCCAAGTGTGCATCCTATACCTTCTACGTACAAATCCCAAGCCTGCATCCTATACCTTCTACATACAAATCCTAAACCTGCATCCTATACCTACTACGTACAAATCCCAAGCGTGCAATACCTACTACGTACAAATCCCAAGTGTGCATCCTATACCTTCTACGTACAAATCCCAAGCCTGCATCCTATACCTTCTAAGTACAAATCCCAAGCCTGCATCCTATACCTTCTACGTACAAATCCCAAGCGTGCATCCTATACCTTCTACGTACAAATCCCAAGCGTGCATCCTATACCTTCTACGTACAAATCCCAAGCGTGCATCCTATACCTTCTACGTACAAATCCCAAGCCTGCATCCTATACCTACTAAGTACAAATCCCAAGCGTGCAATACCTACTACATACAAATCCCAAGTGTGCATTTTATACCTTCTACATACAAATCCCAAGCCTGCATCCTATACCTTCTACGTACAAATCCCAAGCCTGCATCCTATACCTTCTACGTACAAATCCCAAGCCTGCATCCTATACCTTCTACGTACAAATCCCAAGCCTGCATCCTATACCTTCTACGTACAAATCCCAAGCGTGCATCCTATACCTTCTACGTACAAATCCCAAGCGTGCATCCTATACCTTCTACGTACAAATCCCAAGCGTGCCTCCTATACCTTCTACGTACAAATCCCAAGCGTGCCTCCTATACCTTCTACGTACAAATCCCAAACCTGCATCCTATACCTTCTACGTACAAATCCCAAACCTGCATCCTATACCTTCTACGTACAAATCCCAAGCCTGCATCCTATACCTTCTACGTACAAATCCCAAGCCTGCATCCTATACCTTCTACGTACAAATCCCAAGCCTGCATCCTATACCTTCTACGTACAAATCCCAAGGCTGCATCCTATACCTTCTACGTACAAATCCCAAGCGTGTATCCTATACCTTCTACGTACAAATCCCAAGCGTGTATCCTATACCTTCTACGTACAAATCCCAAGCGTGTATCCTATACCTTCTACGTACAAATCCCAAGCGTGTATCCTATACCTTCTATGTACAAATCCCAAGCCTGCATCCTATACCTTCTACGTACAAATCCCAAGCGTGCATCCTCAACCTTCTACGTACAAATCCCTAACCTGCATCTTCAACCTTCTACGTACAAATCCCAAGCGTGCATCCTATACCTTCTACGTACAAATCCCAAGCGTGCCTCCTATACCTTCTACGTACAAATCCCAAGCCTGCATCCTATACCTTCTACGTACAAATCCCAAGCGTGCAATACCTACTACATACAAATCCCAAGTGTGCATTCTATACCTTCTACGTACAAATCCCAAGCTTGCAATACCTACTACATACAAATCCCAAGCGTGCATCCTATACCTTCTACGTACAAATCCCAAGCGTGGATCCTATACCTTCTACGTACAAATCCCAAGCGTGCCTCCTATACCTTCTACGTACAAATCCCAAGCCTGCATCCTATACCTACTACGTACAAATCCCAAGCGTGCATCCTATACCTTCTACGTACAAATCACAAGCCTGCATACTATACCTTCTACGTACAAATCCCAAGCGAGCATCCTATACCTTCTACGTACAAATCCCAAGCCTGCATCCTATACCTTCTACGTACAAATCCCAAGCCTGCATCCTATACCTTCTACGTACAAATCCCAAGCGTGCATCCTATACCTTCTACGTACAAATCCCAAGCGTGCCTCCTATACCTTCTACGTACAAATCCTAAACCTGCATCCTATACCTACTACGTACAAATCCCAAGCGTGCAATACCTACTACATACAAATCCCAAGTGTGCATCCTATACCTTCTACGTACAAATCCCAAGCCTGCATCCTATACCTTCTAAGTACAAATCCCAAGCCTGCATCCTATACCTTCTACGTACAAATCCCAAGCGTGCATCCTATACCTTCTACGTACAAATCCCAAGCCTGCATCCTATACCTTCTACGTACAAATCCCAAGCGTGTATCCTATACCTTCTACGTATAAATCCCAAGCGTGTATCCTATACCTTCTACGTACAAATCCCAAGCGTGCATCCTATGCCTTCTACGTACAAATCCCAAGCCTGCATCCTATAACTTCTACGTAGAAATCCCAAGCGTGTATCCTATACCTTCTACGTACAAATCCCAAGCGTGCATCCTATACCTTCTACGTACAAATCCCAAGCCTGCATCCTATACCTACTAAGTACAAATCCCAAGCGTGCCTCCTATACCTTCTACGTACAAATCCCAAGCGTGCATCCTATACCTTCTACGTACAAATCCCAAGCGTGCATCCTATACCTTCTATGTACAAATCCCAAGCGTGCATCCTATACCTTCTACGTACAAATCCCAAGCGTGCAATACCTACTACATACAAATCCCAAGTGTGCATCCTATACCTTCTACGTACAAATCCCAAGCGTGCATCCTATACCTTCTAAGTACAAATCCCAAGCCTGCATCCTATACCTTCTACGTACAAATCCCAAGCGTGCATCCTATACCTTCTACGTACAAATCCCAAGCCTGCATCCTATACCTTCTACGTATAAATCCCAAGCGTGTATCCTATACCTTCTACGTATAAATCCCAAGCGTGCATCCTATGCCTTCTACGTACAAATCCCAAGCCTGCATCCTATACCTTCTACGTACAAATCCCAAGCCTGCATCCTATACCTTCTACGTAGAAATCCCAAGCGTGTATCCTATACCTTCTACGTACAAATACCAAGCGTGTATCCTATACCTTCTACGTACAAATCCCAAACGTGCATCCTATACCTTCTACGTACAAATCCTAAGCCTGCATCCTATACCTTCTACAAACAAATACCATTGTATAGTATACACATTACTATCTGTATACATACCCCAAGTCTGCAGCACATACTTACCTTACTATATACATACCCCAAGCTAGAATTCTATTTGTTCTACTCTATAAGAGCATCACAATCCCGCACTATATTCTATATATACACATCGCAAGCCTTGAAGAAAAGATATTCACATCAGTGCCACTTTTTCTATTCTGTCCAAACACATTTGATATGGGGTTTTTCTTAAGTAGTGACAAAGTTTTCCTTTGTAGCATAATTCAATAAATAACCTTATTTTATGGGTTGTTTATATATAATTGGGAAAATAACAAAATGTACTTCTCCATGGATGTTCCCAAAGCTACTTTAAAGGCAATTAATGCAGTCCCAGAAATTCACCTCAAAATTTAACCAGCTTTTTTTTTTTTTTTAAGTATAAGGAAACCAAATATGTTGCAGGAACAGGAATAGGGCCTGGTGTGGGCGACCAAAAATTGGTGTGATGGTGCATTTTGCAGGCATTCGGTAGACATGTGGTTCCAGCAATAGAGGAGTGGGGGCCGTAACTTCATGTCCTGTTCATACACGTTAGGCGTTCAGGAAGTGACTCATTACCAAACTCAACACTCTGCTGCCAATGATAAGTTGATTTGTTTTATTTTTTGGAGGGGGGGGGGGGGGTAGCAAAGGGCTTTTTTTTACTCTAAATAATGCAAGTGTCTAAATACACATATTTTATTTTCTATAAAACCTCCTAAAGTGCTGAGCCCCCCGCAGTGTTCTCTAAGCATAGTTCCTTGCTGTATTGTATTGGTCAAGAGGGCAGTCTGTGTAGCAATGGTGCCAATTGTGGCGATAATACTCAGTAATATTACTTCACCAACTGTTTTTCTTTAGGTAGAAGTGCGTTTACTGTGAGTAAAGAGTATTTCAAAGTGTACGTCCACTCCCCAGTGTGTGGGAACAACTCTAACATAAATGTTGCGCCTACATTTGTACTTTTGCGGGTGCTCTGCAAAAGAATGTGTTGGACACAGTAAAGATATCACATCGAAGACCAACCTGATTCCACTAGGACCAGCAATTTAACTTTTTCTCTGAAATCTCATTTTTCCACGTATGAACTAGGGGGCCCTGATCTGCTCAGCTACCCCCATAAAATGGTGCAAACACACGCGACACCACAATCTTGTCCCGCAAATCCATGTGCATGTGCTCTGCACCTTTGTTAATTACCCTTATCGTGTTCTAGGCATCATAACTCACCTGTAATGTTCAACCGGGCAGAGAATTAGAAACACTGTGGGGTATTCAATTGTTAGAGAGTTTGTTTTTTTTTCCCCCGCCGTGTTAAAAAAAAAAATAAAAAAAAATCTCCCGCGGGTTTTTGACGGCAATAGCGACCGTTTTGAGTTAGCGCAGCGGGAAAATTCATGCAATTCAATTGGAAAAGAGGGAACGCTGCCCCGCTTGTTAAAAATTGTGTTTGCAAGATTTTAGGGGAGTGACGGGGAGTTTTAACGCGGTCATGTATAACACAAAAAAAAGGTTTTGCATACATTAGGTTGCATTACACATTGATAATATCTACATTACAGCACTTTCTTTAGCATATTTTTTACCATACAATCATCTATACCATGTCAAAACACATTACTACATTCATATTTGTACCAAACACATACATAAATATAATTAATTAGTGATTTTATTTAAAAAAAAAAATTATTTCATTATTTTTTTCACAAGAAAATCAACTTACACAAGTTAGGCATTAGTGATAAACATAAGTAACTTATTTTCCACATTTTTACATGATTTCAAATACTTTTCAGAGGTTTTTTATTTTTAACACACCCCAAGGGGGTGCGATATAAATCATATTTGCCTGTTTAACGCGCCGCCTTAAAAAACAATTGAATAGCTTTTAACGCGGCTGCCTCTCGCACACCCTATACTTTTAATAGACCTTCTACTGGAGCGCGAGAGGACCGTTTCATGAAAAAAAACTGAGCGTTAAAAATGGAATGGAATTGCGGGTAAAGTTAACCCGCTCGAAAATTATAAAAAACAGCGTTAAAATGACTTAAAACGGTCAAAAAAAACCCCAACTCGCTGAAAATTGAATACCCCCTGTGTGTACAGCACAAATGTGTAATATAAAATGCAACAAATGTTATGAAGAAACCCCTTGTATAACAAATAAAATACAATTTAGTATGCAACTTATAGTCCTTCTAAATATATAAAAACATTTAACATAACTCATCAAAATGTGAGGTCTGACTACATGTGGGCAGATTGAATTGTAGTGATAAAGCTGAAAACCTGAGATTATCTTACTCTCTCTTCTGACCTATAAATAGATAAAAATAAATAATTGTTTAAGGACACTAATGCTATATTTATCTGTGTGTAAATAATGCTGCTATTTAGTATTAGATCCCTACAAAGTCAAACCTAAATAAATCCCTTCCTTAATTATATTATTTAGAAGGTCAACTGAAGTTAAGGCATTTTTATTGTATATCCCCAATAGGAAGGCAGGGAAAACGCCTGATGTTATGACCATGTAACGACATTTACAAAGCTGAACAGACGCACTGCTATTTAAGTGAAAGTTAAAGCCACATCTTTCTTCATTCTTAGCCGACCTTTTTCAAGTACTATCAATTGCCTTGTTGGAGCAGTTTGCAAGGTGCACTTTTTGCAAGGTGATGTTTTGTTTTAAAGGTTTGGGAAAAAGTTGTGGTTATCGAACTCTGGAGACCAGTGTAGGGATGATACAGTTCATCATCATCATCAGCTATTTACATAGCGCCACCAATTCCGCAGCGGTGTACAGAGAACTCACATCAGCCCCTGCCCCATTGGAGCTTACAGTCTAAATTCCCTAACATGCACACAGAGACTAGGGCCAATTTGCTAGCAGCCAACTAACCTACTAGTACGTTTTTGGAATGTGGGAGGAAACCGGAGCACCCAGAGGAAATACAGGGAGAACATACAAACTCTACACAGATAAGGGCATAGTCAGGAATTGAACTCATGACCCCAGTGCTGTGAGGCAGAAGTGCTAACCACTAAGCCACTGTACTGTCCCTATATGTTATTGAACGTCACTGATACAATCAGGTTAGTTGGCGCTTGTATTTAAAAAAAAAAAAAATACATTTACAACATTAGTGCGACAGCAGGAACTGAGGTATGAGGCATCGTTTGCACAAGTCACAATAACTTTTTAAACTGCTCAGCATTTCTAATTTGATAACCAGAACAATTTAGGACAAGTCCCCAAACCAACTACACCTATAAAGTTGTATGCTGCACCCCTCTTTGCAGCTATAAAACAGGACTGATGGTGTATATGAAGCACTAGTTTGCATATACAATGTTAATATACTTTTCTGTTTCTTTGTGATATATGGGACTATGCACGCCCCCATCTAATGTCAATTATATGGATACAAGTCACAGAAGAGTTCTGCAGATAAATACAACTATGAGGCCGCAAGCCAAGTGCCTGACACAAGTCATGGCAATCTTATTTTCCTTGGGACAGCCAAAGAGGATGTCATCAGTTCTTCTAGGTACACTCGCATAAAATCTCTGGCTTTGTGCAAGTGTACCTAGAAGAACTGATACTATTTTGAAGGCAAAAGGTGGGCACACCAAATATTAATTTGATTTGGATTTCTCTTCTGTTCATTCACCTTGCATTTTGTTAATTGCTAAAAATAGACTATTAACACTTCTATTTTTGAAAGCATTTTTACTTTGCAGCATTTTTTCCACACCTGCCTAAAACTTTTGCACAGTATTGTATATATCTACCTATTAATAGTTAATTATAGAAAATCCTAATCAGGTTTTATTACAGAAGAAAACCTGGATAAAACTCGGGAAAGGCAGCAACACACCGGCATATACACGGGTCTACAACACGATCAGAGACAGAACAGTCGACAGCCTTGGTTGACGCACTATGAGAATGAGCCAATTCTCTTGGAATTAAACAGTTCCCTTTAAATCACATGACTTACTATCTGTGTAACATTGCCTTTTCATAATGCAATAGTCAAAACCGTTAAAGGAATGCTACAAAAATTTTTTTAACTCCCACTAAGAACTTTGAGCTGCAACTTCCAGTCATTCTCACAGTGCTTCAAGCAAGGCTGTCGTGATCTATTTTTTCCCATTCATGTTGATGGCCCATTCATTTCAATGTGCGCTTCATGTAGAACACCCACTGAAATGAATGGGCCATTAACATTAATGGAGCTCCAAAGCACTGTCAATTTTTTTTATTAATAGAGAATCAATTAGTCTCTATTGATGTATAATTAAAGCAGAGTGTCCTGGGACTTCCCTCACTGTCAGCCAATCACATTGGTTCAGGAACCACTTGTAATTAGCTGAGCAGCTAATGTCATTGAGAGGTGGCACAAAGCTACAGTGGTTAACATTGCTGAGACCATAGTTTGATCCCAACGAAGGCACTATCTGTGTGGAGTGTGTATGTTCTCCCCATGTTTGCGTGGGTTTCCTCAGGATGCTCTGAGTTCCTCACACACTCCAAAAACATACTGGTAGGTTTTGTTTTGACAAAATTAACCCTAGTGTGTGCATCTGTGTGGTAGGGAATATTGTAAGTTCCGCTGGGGCAGGGACCGATATCAATGATTAAATATTCTTTGTAAAGCGCTGTGTAGTATGTAAGTGCTACATTAAGAACGATTAATAAATACAAATAAATAAGAACAATGAAGAACTGTGGCTGGATCATGTAGAAATAATTTATTGTAGAAATTTATTTCCATATTTCAATTAGTGGCGCAGGCGCCAATTTATATAATTGCAAACGTACTGATTTTTGGTACTGTGTTATATTTCTGTATCAGAAATATTCTGATTTCAGATACAATGGGCAAACGTTGGAGGTAATTTGATTTGAAACTTCTGAGACAGTATGTCATGATTTGGTTTTGTAATGTTTCTAGAGGAAATCCTCATTAAGCCTGATTAGACCTGTTTCATGTGAAGTGGCGAACACTGGTTTATCCTGAAAACACAGCAGGGGGCCGTTATCTTTCTTTCCCTCTAAAGTCATTTGTCCTGTGTGTTAGAACCTGTCTGAACAATGTACACAACAAGTGATGTGGGAAATCACAGATTAGTGTAAATTCTGTTAAGTATAAATTGCATTTAAAATCCAAGTTTAAAGCACATTTGACATCCGGATGTTAATAATTGAATGAAATATTTCAGACTTTTTGAAGCCTGGTCGGAAGAGGGGGCTGGTTTACCCCCTGCCAAGCGGTGTTCAAAACTGTATAAAAACGAGCACTGTTTGACCATGTATCATTCTACCAGGTGTTGGGTGAGTGAGGTGAGCAGTGAACCTGGGGGGGTTTAAAGATGTCGGAAGTGTTATATCACAGATGCCTTAAGACATTAGTTGGCATATGGCAGAGATGTAATTAGTGGGCCACTCGCTACTTTGCAAAGCACAAGGGCAATATGCAGCTGTAATCCACCTCTAATAAACCAACTTTTCATTTCTTCCAGTACAAGACGAAAAACTATGTTTCCACTGGTAGAAATCATGCTGTGTGAGAGGTGATTTTACATTTTTAGAATTTGGGGAGGGGAGGTTGTAGCTCTGTTTTAAGTTTACTGTTAGGCATGTTATAGGGATTGGGAAAATGTAACGACAACGGTTAAATCTCAGGGTAAGGTCAGATTAAGGACTTGCACTATTCTATATGCAAGGGTTATAATTAAGACTACTAAAGCTGCCTTACCACCTAAGAATGACCTGGTCCTTCCCCTCCATGGAGCCTGAGGTTAGTTTTATCTTGATTTAAGATGGCTTTGGTCAAGTAGCATGTCAAAGAGGAGACCATTACCCCCATTTCAAGGACACCAGGAAGCTGACAATCAAGGCCACCACGGCCTCACCTACTCAGGCATCATTACTAGAAAGTATAATGGTGGGCCCCTGTCTGTGCTCCATAGTAAAATGGCCTTGAGTCTGAAAGGTGGATTATTTTGTCCCTCTCCACCACTTTGTGAGAAAGCCTCCCGTTTCCTAAAGTACACAAGCGACATGACAATAGACCATTTGCTTGTGTACTGTTACCTATTGATAAATGAAGTGGCAACAATCTTACCAGGCAAATCCCAACATTGTGTTAATAAATAGGTAATTATACAGCAAAATGACATATTTGTCATACTTGAAAAGCAAAGAAAATCCCCCCCTGAAGTGGGGTCAAAGTTCATGGCAAACCCGACTTAACCAGACAATGGAATTGGCTTAAAAACAAACTGGTTAATGTATTGCGGCCACAGCACCTATTGAAGAAGATGATGCTATGATGTTAGCAATGAGCCTCTTGAGAATGCTGGAAAACCTACGACAGTAGCATTAAGTACGGCTGTAGGGCATTGTTCACCAGCAGAGTGTGTCTGTGTGCGACACTACAGGCTATCTCCGGAAATCCACTGATCAGCCCATACATAAGTAGGAACTGCATTAGTATCATTTCTGGAGATCTCTGAAGACAAGTGGCCACAATAAAATATAGACAAGCACTATTATTATTATTATACAAATACTACATTTCGCTCTGACCCCAACCACATTCAGATTATGTCTTCTTCTAAGCAAAACGAGAAGAAACAGTCAGTAGAAGGGGGTCTCCTAATCCTTACTTGGAGACAAAAGAACATTAGTAATTCTAATTAGTGGGATTTCTGACATTTTTCTTTATACGGAGCATTATCGTCAGAGCTGTGAAGTATACGTCCATGCAGTGGATAAAGTGACTGCTGAAAATAGGAGATAAGATAGTAAGTGGCAGAGATCACATAATAGCTGGTTCCACGCTAGAATTAACCAGGGTCTCTGTGGCACTATGTTGGAGGGAACGGAACTAGAAAAAGAAAGATGCTTTATTCCCTATTGTTCTTCTTTTGTGTTTAGTATGGGAACATTTATTGATACCCTCATATTTCAGTGAACATATTTTGTTTAACACATCAGAAAGAGTCATGCGACGCAAACATCCCATGCCCAGATGAGGACATGTCCTTTTGCGGAATAATTTATTTCATAGGAGGGTTTTTGCATAGCAAGTTTATAATAGAAATTTTTTCCTTTGGGAAAGCGGGTGGGTCTAGGTAAATGTGACAGAAAGAGGACTATGATGACCTGTGTGCGGTCACCTTCTGTCAGCACCAACACTCCCCCGGTGAAGCCGGACCTTCTAGCGTAGCCAAGATGGACACTGAGCCATTATCGGCAAATGTGTGGCCAGCCTGACTGTGTCTAAAACCTGTTTATTGGTTATTAAACCGTATTACCAGTCCGAGAGCTGTAACATTGACCTGCCAAAGTCTGTTGTAGTGAACAGGAAAGAACAGTGCATTTAAAAGCCTCTCTAGTGTCTTTCAAACTCTCTTGATACAATTTCAATGGATTCTCAAAAACATAGATAGAGTGTGCAGCTCCTCTCCTCTGGAGCGCACTCACGCTCCCTCTCTCCAAAGCTTCCACTGGGCACTTAAATCCAATTTCTTCATCAAGGCCCATCAGCTCTTCTGCCAACTCACTCTTAGTCCATTATCTCACCCTCTCTGTATCACCCCAGTTCGTCTGCCCCTCACTTTAGACTCATGAGCAGGACACTCTTTTCTTCCTTTCTCCGCTATCGTTACCACCAGCACATCAGTGCCTTCTTTCCTTTCCTCAATAAGGGGTTCTGATCCTGTTTGCTGCACCCACTTACAGGGTACAGGTTCAGCTTGTGCTGTTTTACTCGTTTTTATTCCCTCCTCTCCCCATGCCTCATGTTTTAGAGAGCGGTTATTGTCCTCCTAGCTCCTCAGTGCTGGCTATGCTACGACGTGCAAGAATTCTGTTCTGCCTATATTATAGTACACTGCCTATACTGTTATTGTACTATTTTTGCCTTTGCCCTGTTTTGCTATTTTACATGTTACTGTATTTTCTCTGTACGGTGTTGCGCACTCCTTGTGGCACCTTAACAATCAAAGATAATGAAAATAATAAAACACATTGATAGATATGAGATAGATATGTTAAAAACATTTAGGTGGGTTCTAATTCCATGTGAGGACAGCATCAAAAAATAATACAAAAAAATATAATAATAATAAAAAATTTGTTATCAAATCGAGAGATCGAATTAATAAAATAGTTCAAAGTTCATAGCCATACTTCTATTTTGATAAACATGGCATATCCCATATCACAATACAAATTTAAGAGACATTAAGTGGACTCTTGAAAGTTAGACCCACATATACCCCATAAAACGGAAGACATACTTGGAGAGCTGTTTTTCCGCGTCTGCGCAGAGCTCCAGAAGACCCATTAGTACAGCAGACACATCCATATACGGCTCCCACACTGTAAAGCCTCGTCCAATCAAGTCAATAGCCGTCCTGCGGATAGTGCTGTGAGGGGGGAGCTTGGGGCTGGGGGGTTGCAGCAGTAGGAAAGTTAAAGCCTTGCCTGTGATAAAAGAAGATATATTGCATTTAAAACTGTTCCTTGAAGGAGTAACATGACTTTACAAGATCCAACAGCAGCTTAAACGGGTGCATGCAAAAAAAAAATCAAAAAAATCAGCTACCTCAGCAGAAAATGCACCGGGCTTCCGCACAACAGTAGCTAAAAAGCATAAAACTTAATGGGGAGGAAAATTGTTTGACAGACAAATCATTGCCTATGACACCTGATGTGATAGGAACAGGGAAAGCGAGGAGAACAGATTGGAGGAAAGGAGTTTCGGCACCCACACTTTCCCCCGCTCGCTAGACATTTAGGGTATACGACATGGCATATACATTATTGATCAACGGCATCTGTTCAATTGCTAATCACTGAAAGCTATTAAGGTCCAATTGATACAATGTGAAGAAAACACGGGCATTGTTCAATGTGCTGTGTACAATTGCTACATGCAATTAAACCATTATTTGTTAAATCATTTCTGCACAACAATAACAAAAAAGAGCTGGTGGGATAATAAAAACATTCCATAACAGTAAACATGTAAGCATAAAAACACACAAAATAGTTAAATACACACATTAACACCGAAAACAGAACGCAGTTTCAGAAATGATTTTATTTTTGATGTTCCATAAAACGACGCATGACAATGTATGGGTGAAACCGGCTCTGAGGGAAACGTAATGTATAGAAATCGTGAGAGAGATTATTTACGGCCAACCTTGTACTGAGTGAATTCATTGCACTATACACCATTTTTTATAGACACAATAAATCCAAAATGGATTCTGAGGCACATAAGGATTCTGTCACGTATAAGAGGATCAGGGTGAAAAACATGGGTCCCAGCTCTCAGATAAGGGTCATATTTACAATGGAGAAATTGGTATAATCCTCTGCATGAACCTAAATAAGACATAAATCCCTCAGCTTGTTGTCGGCTAATGGTAAACCTTTTGGAGTATAGCAGACTGCAAAACACACATTGCCTGTGTTTAGTAACCCATCCATTCGACTATACCAAAATGTATTTATATTTCCTATGTCAAATAACCTTAATGTACTAATGCATTGTACTTCACTGTATATTTTCATCGTTATTACAACTTAAAAAGCACCAACAGCAGGTCTGTACATGAAAGATGCAGGGCATTATAACAAGTATATAGCTTTAACGTTCACACAAACAGGAGATAATATGGAAAAGGGATAGAGACAAGAGGTGAGGGAATATGTAATTATTCAGATTTTATTGTAAATCAAATTGTGGTGTGAATTTCTGACAGATTATCTGGTCAGGTTATAAGTATGTCTGAAGAGATGAGTTTTAGAGGAGTGTTTAGAAGCCTGGAGATTCTGAGGAACGGGATGAAGAAAAGTACCAGAAAAAAAAATGGTGCAGCACAAGAGAAATCTTGTAAAGTGTGAGTGAGTGTGTAAGGGGTAGGTTCTGTTTGGACGTGTGATAAACGCTTTATAGATTAAGTCTAGGGTGCAAAACTGTATCCTATGTGTGACAGGGAAGCAGTGTAGAGATATAGAGGAATTGCAGAATTCATTACAGACTGAAGTGGAACCAGTCTGGATAAATAATGAGAGAGTAGAATCAAGAGAAGTGGGAGGGTGGTAGGATTTGGAGACAAGACAGTTTGTGCTGTTCTCTGGTGGGGAGGGGGGGGGGTTAAAAATGTGAGGCATCTAGTAGGAGGAAGACGGAGGAGACAAGAGGGTTGCATACCTAATTTTATTTAACATGTTTCTATAATGTAAGTGGCAAACTCCTCAGGTGGGATTTAGAAATAGGAAGTGAAGGAGGGAGGCAGAGAAGGGACTTGAAAGTGTGAAAAACATTTGGGACTGCTGTAGTGAGTGGATATACATAGAGAAAAGGTAAACTGCAGAAGCAACCTGATGACTGTGAGAGGCCAAAAGAGGAGGCGCGAGAGATCAGTGGCAACATAGTAATCTGGGTCTGTGAGGAAATATTAATATTTCCATACATGTATTTTCTACCCAAAGAAGATGGTTTGTGGATACTAGTACCTTCATTCTCCAAGATTTGTTAACCAAATTTAACCTGTTTGACTCCACAGACACCGCTTTATGAAGTAACTTTTCTAAGTAGGTCCTGGACCGTGAATATCTATTGATACCATATATAAAAGATCTCTCTATGGAAAGCTGAAAAGCTGAAATAAAAGCCATCAAATGTCAACATTCCAAAATGATAATAAAACCCTTTAATGGAGAGGACTAAGCCTTGAGTACAAAGCAGGGCTGACACTGCTCTCTAACAAGAGGTGTTCATGGAGAGCTGAGCAATTTGGCAAGATTTGGAATTAGCTTCCTTGGTTGGTTGTGAGCTCTCCAATGTGCACTATATTCATCTAGGGGACATCTGCACATAGCAAGACAAGGTAAGTGATGTCACAAAGTCATACGTTCCACATGATTGCCATTGGTTTGATAGATCATATAAAAATAAAATCGGGCAAATGATAAACTATTGGAACAAAATGGATTAGTAAAACGAAATGTGGGATATTGACTTGTTTCTAGGAATAATAATAATGGCAGAATTCCAAACTTGAAAACCAAGGCTCCCTAATTCATGAACCCCTGAGCCCCAACTGCCCCATGACATACCACCTGTCTGCCCGGTCATGCTCCTTTATTAAAGAAAACCACAAAACAAAATATATGCATTATTTGTCTATGGGGCGCATATGATGATCATTATTTTTTTCCCTATTGTAGTATACAGCTAATGATGGATTTTACCGAATTAACTAAACAAGCGGATAGCACCTCCCACTCTCCAAGAACAATTTAATTGAATAACGACAATTGAACATACAGCAGGCCACGTGCTTTGCTAAACATTTACAATAGTGTTCACTGTCTCTTTAAAGATGTCTAAATGATTTTGGTTTGGAACTAGACAAAGCAGGTGAGAGTAAACCATTTGTACCTTACAGGCCAGACCGATATCTCTGTAACTGGCTACAGTGCTGTGTTACTGTCTAATAACACAAGATCATATGCATTATCTTCTTGGTGGCAAAGCAATTACCCGCTTATCTATTTTTTAAGAATGAGAAAAAAGTGTGACGGAATAACTTGGCATGTTAACTAGTGCATTAAACGCTAAAATAACTCGGAATGCCATTAAAAGACAACATGATGCTCATCTTGGCAGAGAAATGGGGGGTGGGTTATATGTGAGCACATTTCCGAAGGTTAAAAATACACACATTTTAGTGAAGAACAGCTGTGCTTCCCTATTATGTCTCCTCTATCTATAATATGCTGCTCTTGTCTTTGTACTCCCTTATTATCTGTTCTGCAGTAGGAGAGAGGACACTCAGGTCACTTGCTGCAGCCATTTTATATTCAGGACCTCTGCAGAGGTCAAAGGAGCTGCTTAGAGAAATCTCAGGACGGCCTCACTTGGCATTTAAAAGAAGCCTTGAAGGTTATTTCTAGGGAAAGCACTCTGATGCAGAACCCAGAAGTTCTATTTATCAATACACAAGACGGGAACCTTCCTTGATTTCCATTGTAGGCTTAAATTTGCCTCAGTTCTATATACCATTTAGAAATGTCTTTGGGGTACATAAATTACACGCTCAAGGCGGGGATTACCAGCAAGGTCATTGTGACCACACTCTCTAAATTAAGATTCCTGCATTATTCCTAGGGGGGGGGAATACATGGTATTGTGGTGTAATGTCTAGAAATTAAACTATGTATAAAAAAAGGTTTTCTCGCACAGCAGGAGAAGTGTTCAGTATTGAATCAATGAAAACAATAATTGTGCAGAAATATATTGAACATTTACGTATCGCCTACCAATAACCAGAAAAGAAATCCAAATTAAAGGGTCTGTAGCTATTTGTAATTATAGTTACCATTTAGGTAGAACATGTTAGGCTCTAGCATGTTGGTGCCCGGCAGAGCTAGGGCCTTGGGTATCCTGTCTGACCGGTTGGTATGTTCTTCCAATGTTGCTGTGGGTTCCCTCTAGTCTCCCCCCACAGCGTAAACACTGATTGGTGAACTGAATTCTGATTAAATTGGTCCTGAAGGGAGTCATTGTGCCTGTGTAGGGGAATTAGCTTGTAGGGGGCTGGGACTTATGTATATCATCATCATTTATTTATTTATATAGCGCCACTGACTCTGCAGCGCTGTACAGAGAACTCATTCACATCAGTCCTCGCCCCATTGGGGCTTATTATTATTACCATTTATTTATATAGCGCCACTGACTCTGCAGCGCTGTACAGAGAAACCACTCACATCAGTACCTGCCCCATTGGGGCTTACAGTCTAAATTCCCTAACATACAGACATACACAGACTAGGTTCAATTTGATAGCAGCCAATTAACCTACCAGTATGTTTTTGGAGTGTGGGAGAAAACCGGAGCACCCGGAGGAAACCCACGCAAACACGAGGAAAACATGCAAACTCCTCACAGATAAGGCCATGGTCGGGAATTGAACTCATGACCCCAGTGCTGTAAGGCAGAAGTGCTAACTGTATATGATTAAAACGGTCTGATGGCACAACACCTAGAAAAAAAAATGGGTTTCTTCAAGCTTTAAAAGTTAACGTCACTGTTTATTATTCACTGTAGAATGTAAAATATACTTATAATGTATCCAACTTCTGTGTAATCCGGGCACGTTTTCAAATTCTCCGGGATTACATAATGATTATTATGTAAGTGGTAGGTGTACTTCTACCTGTAATACCCATGTGGCCGATTCACATAGTTCATGATTCCATAGACCATTAGCACAGTAACAAGCAGACTGATGAGCGACATTCTAGATGTCTTTATAGATAAAGATTATTTAGCTAATTCTGACTAGAGGTATTGCTATATCGGTGCTTACAGAGATCGCTCCTGTGTAATGGAGATATGGAAGTGGTCCGTCCATAGATTAAATAGCGTTTAACCCCACAAGAATGTGTACAGATTGTACTGTGCTTTAGGGCGACACTACAGAAATAATGGGTGCAAGTAATGTTTGCAATCTGCACAAAGCAATATGTGATGCACACAATGGTAATGTGTTTTTTTTACATACATTTACCCTATTGCATTAAAGGGTGCAATTAGAGACAGTGTATGGGGGTGTATGTGTGGATTACTATATACCTGTCAAACAAGTTGCTTCCCCTCCTACTTATCCAATTTATAATATTTCTTACTGTTGAGTGTAATTTAGAAACCCCTGTGGTGCCCCCACCAAGACAGGAAAACCTTCCAATAAGCTCAGTGCCCACCTCTTCCTATCAGTTAATTTCCTGTCCTACAAAGTTAAATCTTGTTTATGCAGATTGGAGAAAAGTACAGTCCTTCATTCTGCCTATTGGTCAGCTCTGAGGAAAGTCCTTGATTTCGACCAGGTCCACCCACAATCACTTGCAAAATTTTATGCGCATATGTTAAGTTGATGGCTGAACATTGACGATCGATGAGAAGAGAAGATAGGAGTGAGTAGTCAGACCATTAAAGCCATCGGGAAAACCAATATTGAACAAATGGTGCATCCTTGATAGGTAAAATTTAGATTTTTAAATTCACTAGTGTTTTCACTACCGTTTGGAGCTCACTTGAGGCTCACTCTACGTTTCCACAATGTGTTTACTCATGGCAAGTGCATGTAGACAGAAAAATATGTTCCGAATATCGAAACAAATGGAATACTGATGCAATGCTAGTAACAATGGTTGCTAGAGCCATCCCTTTCACTGATGTTTAAATGCATTCTGCCAGTATACCAGTAAAACATGTAATAAACGACAGTAGACTATAGTATAGTATATATATAGTATAGTATGGACTTTGCGGCACCAAATCTGCAGGTCGCGGTCCTGTGAGTGGGTGTACAGCAGAACGGTGTGGAGGAGCCAGGTGACACGGGCAGCTACAGATGAGGCACAACGAGAGTAGATGTCCTGTGGTGCTACCAGGAGACACAGAGGCTGTCACAAGGGTGATAGGTAGAGGAACTGGTACAGCTGGAGTATAGCACTGGAATTGTGCAGACCACACGAGGAAGTGGAGATAACTGAGGAATCGGGCGATGAGTCACCGAGGCAGTTGCGGTCCACAGTGGTAGCGGTCAGAGAACTGGGGCTGTCACTATGAAGTACAGGAGAGGTGGTATAATAGTACTGGAGCAGCAATAGTTCAATACAGCAGGAGACTGAGAGCAACTGAAGTGGCCGAGGTAACTCGTAGCAACAATAGATGAGATGCAGTAGTAGCGGCTCTGAGTGATAGCGGTGAGAGAACGGAAGCTGTCGCCATGTAATACAGTTGAAATGGTAAATAGCAGTACTGGAATAGCAGGAGTTCAATACAGCTAGAGACTGAGAGCAGAATGAGGTAGCGAAGGTAACCAGTGGTAACAGCCGATGAGTCACAATAGTAGTAGCAGCTCTGAGTGGTAGCGATGAAAGAACCGGAGCTGTCACGAAGAAGTACACTGGAGATGGTAATAGAGGTACTGGAGCAGCGATGGTTCAACATAGGCCACGAACTGAGAGCAGACTGGAACAGCGGAAGATCCACAAGGAGAACAGGAACCAGAACCACAGGCTACAGGAAGTGAGCTTGAAGAACAGGCATCAGACAGGTGAATCCAGGAGATTTAAATAGTGCTCCAGAAATGCTCAGCCACTGAGAAAAGGAGGGAGGTCCAGAAGTGCAATGGATTTGCACCTGTGCTGAACCGAGTATAGTCGAATGAAATGAATGAAGTTTGTCTGACGCTGAAACATGGCAGTTTCCAAACAAATGACATGCGGGTAATGGAAGAGGCACTACTTGCGGGACCGAAGCGTTACAGCCACGCCCCCATGCATGCTGGTCACGCCCACTGGCGGCCTGGTGTGGAAACCCCCCTCTACAAATCCTGCGTTTGCCCCTGCAACTTTACCTTCTGTTTCATGTCATTGTATGCAACTTCTAATTTCTTTGTGCCACGTTCCCCTTCAATGTACAGCACTGAGTACCATGCTGACATTAATATATATATATATAATCAATTTGAAACAAAGCAAGTTGCTTGTATGTGTACTACAGAACATTAGAGTGTATATTCTTATCTCTCTCTAATATATCTCTCTCTCTCACTACCTAACAATATTTTAAAAACAAAAAACCCCAAAAAAACCTGCATACTAGCTATTGCTTAATGCAAATACGCCCCACAGTTGTCCTACTGCTCATCATTCTAGAGATCTCTCTGTATACTTTAAAATACAGTCAGCAAAATCAATACTTTCAAGACAAGGGAAAGTAAATGGATAAAGAACTGAATTTCAGCTATTGAAGAGGGCACAAGATTTTTCAATTTGGCTGCATCGTTGCCACGGGGAAATCGCATTATGGTGTGCTGGTGTTTGTATGTGTGTGCAGTGTAGATAACCAGCTCTCACCAGTAAGGGAGGAGGTTAGTTGAAACGCAGACAAGAAGGTACCAAGCAGTACAATATTTAATGAATTGCTAAATTACTATTGCATTCATATGGGATTACTTATTACATTCCCTTCAATTCTGCTCAGATGCATCATGATTCATGTTACTGAAGCAAGTACCCAATGAATTAGTAATAAGTGGCTACATATTTAAATGTGTTGATAAATAGAACAAATTAAAACCCTTCACCGACTGCTGCTTGCAGAACACTGGCGTCAGATCTCCACAATGTTATATGTCGGGAGCTAGAGTATGAGAGATGGGCCAGGGATGGAGTCAATGAATTATATGCAGGAATTTTGTCACATACATCGCAGAAATATTCAGCAGAATGGAGATGGCTTTAAGTCCCAAAATTGTGGCCAGCCTCCCCAAGACTACTGAGCTTCGTGGGGCAGTCAAATTTCTGTGGCAAAATAAAAAGAGAGAGGTTGCCTTGTGACTTTGGGTACTGTTAAAAATTCTGGGGAGTGGTTTGGTGGACCAAGGAGTGGCCTAGATATAGCCATAGCCTAATAGGTCACAATTTTCCGCTGAATGGATGTTGGGGGGTATTTCCCATAGCTATATCGCCCCACGCTAAATGCCTGTGCAGAAATTGTGCACCACTTGGAGCTTACACCATACCATCAACTCAAATGTATACCAAAACCATATAAACGCTTCAGGACACTGGGTATACTACAAATGTAGTAAGCACAATGGGCCTGATTCATTAAGGATCTTAACTTAAGAAACTTCTTATTTCAGTCTCCTGGACAAAACCATGTTACAATGCAAGGGGTGCAAATTAGTATTCTGTTTTGCACATATGTTAAATACTTACTGTTTTTTCATGTAACACACAAATACTTGATAGCTTATTTGTACACTGAAATTTAAAGTTGATATGTGTGTGCTACATGAAAAAACAGTCAGAATTTAACTTATGTGCAAAACAGAATACTAATTTGCACCCCTTGCATTGTAACATGGTTTTGTCCAGGAGACTGAAATAAGAAGTTTCTCAAGTTAAGATCCTTAATGAATCAGGCCCCAATATTATTAGGAGACGTAGCAGAGTATATTTTGAGGGACATTTCTGGGTTCTATCCTAGGGCAGAATTACATGAAAAGTATAGGAAAGCTTAGTCTTTCCCCCAAAATAAAATTTAATTGGCTAGACTGAATAAAATAGTCCTTGTTAACCCAAAGCTTCAATAATTATTTGTTCATTAAGGTACAAAACTTACTGCTGCTATAAAGTGGATAAAAACTGAGAATCTTCAGCAGGAGTTACAATAAATCATTCTGGAAGCTAATCTCATCCGCGCTCCCTACCTGCTCCCATTCCTGGTTACAGGACTTTAATTGGGCTCATACCACTGTGGAATCCACTCCCTTGTACAACAAGACTTACCTCTAGTCTACAAACCTTCAAAAGTTCTCTGAGAATCCACCTCTTCAGGCAGATTATTAAATACCTCAACCGCCCCTCTTACCCTCCTTAGGTTACGCTATTACCACCCTCTACACAGATCACACAACCCTCTGACCAACATTGCTGTGTGACTGGATTATAAAGCCCCCTGGCTGGACCAACATGCAATAAGTGACACTTAACCATATGTATCAATCTTCCATTGTCCTATAGATTGTAAGCAGGGCACTCTTACCTCTGTCTGTAACACCCAGTACTGATTTATTACGGAGATTATTCCTAAATTGTACAGCGCTATGGAATATGACGGTGCTATTTAAATAAATGTAATAATAATAAATACAGTCCCTCAAAAAGTCACCCCTGGCTTGGAGTATGTCAAGATGGCAGAAACATAAACCGCACTGCAGCCTAATTCCTTTATACACATTTCTTTTAATCCTTAGATTTACACATTTTCCTTAAGTAAATGATTCAAATTATGATTTAGGTAAATGATTTCCTGTATCCTATAAGTTAGATCTGCTGTTAACTGTTCCATCGGCTCTCTACTCTGTGAACCGCGGCAGCATGGTTCACACACTACGCGTTTCATCTTGTTAGTGAGTTGGCTAGAGACTTTATATAAGGAGAATTGCTTAAACAGAAGCATGTGGGCTTTTGTACCATAACATATGATGGAGCATTGGTGGATTTAAAGCATGTCATTACTAAACACAAACAACCCCCTCCCCCATAGACCATAATTCCTAGTACCACACAAAAGTGGGCCTGATTTATTAAGGAAAGTAAGGCCAAAAAAAAAAAAAAAAGAGTAATTTTTCTCCAGGAAAAAAAACCATGTTGCAATGCAAGGGGTGCAAACTAGTTTATTATTTTGCACATAAGATAAATATTAGCATTTATTCATGTAGCACACAAACACTTGATAGTTCTACTTGGTACACTGAAATTTAAAGTTGATCTAGGACATCCTCTGCCCCAAATATATATCTGCCGTCACATTTTAAATTCACCCCCACCACCCTCCAATGCAACATGGTTTTGCCAATGTGCAAAGTTACTCTTTTTTTTTGCTATACTTTCCTTAATGAATCAGGCCCATTGTATTTAGAGTACCTATATACATAAACTATAAAAATATTTGGTGAAAGTGAAAATTTCAATCCCCCCTGTAAAAAAATCCTATGTTAGCCCTTCACCCTGGCTCTATATTTGCCTCTAAAGTGGAAATATTGATGTTAGAAGCTCACAGCTCTATCTTAGTGGGTTTTCACTCATCACCACTCAGTTCCTCTTCTACACATTTTCATTATGTTATGTTGTTTTATTTGCTTATGTATATCCTATCTATCCTTTTTCTGTCTGTCTGTCATTTATGGTTATAAAATAAGAGCAATTTGTGTTTGACAAGTAAAAACCATAACATGTAAAGCTAACTTTTAGCAGCCCTTTAGAGACAAGCCTCCAAAAGATTTTTAGATCATCAACTTACGTTAGATAAAAATAATTCAGACAATTATCCCAGAAGGGTGCAAGTTGGGCGGGGACATGCCGCGGTGATGCAAATCACATCATACTCCTTGCCCCACCCACACGAGGGCGTGGACACCATCAAGCCCTGCCCGCCCCAGTGAATACAGAGTGCACAGCGGCGTAATGATGAAACTAGTATCATAATACACATGGATGAAGCAAGCTGCACCATGAAGAAACAATCACCACTTGTTTTCAGGAAGCAAGGAATGAAAAACAGGAAATAATGATGTAAAATATGATTATATCGGCTTATGATATCCCACAGTGAATAAATATTCAGTATGTGTTTAATACTGCAGAGGAGAGATGATCTAGTTCAGTGTTCTCCATGTATGTACATGAGGAAGGCAGCATACGTTACATGTTTGTGCTCTTTTGCTTGCGCACTATTAAATAAATTATGGGCAGCACAGTGGCGTAGTGGTTAGCACTTCTGCCTTACAGCGCTGGGGTCAGGAGTTCAATTCCCGACCATGGCCTTATCTGTGAGGAGTTTGTATGTCCTCCCCGTGTTTCCTCCGGGTGCTCCGATTCCCTCCTACACTCCAAAAACATACTGGTAGGTTAATTGGCTGCAAACAAATTGACCCTAGTGTGTGTGTGTCTGTCTGTATCTGTGTATGTTAGGGAATTTAGACTGTAAGCCCCAATGGGGCAGGGACCGATGTGAGTGAGTTCTCTGTACAGCGCTGCGGAATTAGTGGCGCTATATAAATAAATGATGATTATGAATTATGCCAAGCAGTGGTCTCCAGGGAACAGAAAAGCCTTCGATGGGCTGCATTCAGAACCCAAACCCCCAGATTATTTTCTTATGGTTGAGATTTTACATTGCAAGAGTTAACAGTGCATCAGATTGCTTGACATCTCCAACACTACACATCCCAGGGCCAATGATATGAACTGACTCTGGCGGTTACAGAGGGCTAATCTGTCACCAAACTGGAAGAGGAACAAGAATCACGTTAAGGATTATGCTGAATTTCTGCCCACTTCTCAGTCTGGACATCTTTGTTTAAACTTTGACTTGGCTTAAATGAAGGAATTAATATTGACAAAAACATCAAGGGACCTAATGAGTTGTTAGTTAAGGCAATAAACATGTCACATTAGAGTCAGTGCGGTAACTAGGTAATTAGCCCAGAAAAAAGCTCTGCTGATTGGGAGCTGAGCAGTTCCTGCTCTTAACCTCGCAGTCCATTATCCGGAGCAGGACAAGTGGTGGCTGGGCTAATGCATATTCTAGAAGGCACATCAGTTCTGCTACACCGGCCAACGATTGCATTAACCTGCATTAATAGCGATGGGTTAATTTGGGTGCCTTATCCTTTCACTTAAGCCAAGCCAGCAATGTGATGTTTGGATTTTGCATGAAAGTACATGAAAATGCTGAACACGTTCTTTAGAAAGATATTATGACATGTCTATGTATTGTGCGCTTCTAGAAATGAGGAAAGCAGCCTGGATATAATTAATATAAATCACTCCATGTACGGTTGATTAAAGTGTTGTAAGAATCTAGACCCCGAGAAAGGATTCCGTTTTAAGGCTTGCCATTTGTTTTTATTTATTTACCCACTCCCAAATATTTTATGGTGCGGAGTACACACTGGGGAGGAATAGTAGAGAGCTGCAGTTAATCTGACGATTGCTATCTTGAGTTACTGTGGATGCAAAACGCTGCACGAGTCAGCCAGCGGTATAAAGTAAGTGTTATGGTGGTGGGGACGGGCGCTGAGCAGGACGCTGGAGAGGGATGGGTTTGCTGCATGGTAAAGTAGGTACTTTAAGGTGACAATATAAACGTGAGCAAATGGCTCAGAAAGGAATATATTTAATACTTTAATGTTTGGAGGAAAAAAACACAGAAAATGAAAAACATTTATGGACTATTTTAAGCTACATATGAATCATTCCACAATAATCACCACACTATAATATATATCTACCAATCTATATATCTATAACTACCTACAGTAAATATACACAGTGTTCTATCACACAGGCAAATATAACAGTGCAGCTTAGTTACAGATAGTGTGGCACTGCTGTTCTCCATACAAACATATAAGGAATGCATACACACACACACACACACACACATATATATATATATATATATATATATATATCCATATATACATATACACACGTTCATACACACAAAAAACAAACAAACTGGCCATGTGCATTGCTGCATAGATTGGCACATAACTCCAGGTACATTCATTAAACAGACACATCCATCTAGCAGATTGATAAGAATTGTATGAGTGGAAGTAAACCCTCCCCAAAGATTTCTATATGCAGCTATAAAGTCACAAAGCATCAACACTTGTAATAAAAAAAAAAAAATAAAAAAAATAAATACATAATATAGATAGCTTTAGGTTTATCATAAAAAGAAATATAGCAAAAGAAACTGGCACGTATACTCAAGAGCCAGAGGTTCTCTGTATTTTATTCTATAATAATTAGGTTTGCATTAAAGATCAGACTGTAAAGGACAATGGGGATGTTGGGGAGCAGTTGATGTGGGTATGAGGTTGAAGTCATTATTTGTGACGTGACAATACAAGCTGATATATACCGCATAGGGTCTACAATAAGTTAGGTGTGTCGTATAATATAGGTGGTCGAAATGCATAGAAGTAAAAGTAAACGTCCATCTTTACTGAATAAGTATGAGAATTTCCAGGGACAAAAGACTCTTTATAATCTAGGAACGCTGCGGTGATGGCCGGCATCTCCACCAGATAACTGGAATAACGATGAGGAAGCACATTACTATCTATATAGGGATGTGTGGACAACACTACTATGTTACTACTGACCAGCAGACTAGGCATATAGTCATCTTAACTCGGTCTTAGACCTAAGAGTGAATATAGCCTAATCCAGCCACACATGTCTCTGTAAGACCAAACACGGCAACCCATTGTTTGCCCGCTGGGACTTGTATTCAATTTCTAAAATCATTCGCACTTTAATCCATCCATTATTTAATGGTAGAAACCAGATGAGTGTGAAGTTTTTAAATAATAAAATTAGCAATGGATGCACTGGGGTGGCACTGAGATCCCCCATAATGCGGTATCCTTAAATTATTTAGAGGTGTAGGGTGGTTTTCTATATAGCACCTTTCACCAAGTTGTCCCACCAGACCACTGGTTTCCCTGAATTGGGGGTTCGCAGGCGTAGGATTTACCTTGAGATATCTTACCTTCACTGGCGTCAGACAAGTTTTGTTGGTTATTTTTTATGTACGTGTGGAGGGGGAGAGGGATTCATTGAATGACGCAGTCCTGCAACGGGACCTTTCCTTTCCATCTGTATAAAATAAGCTAACCGTCAGGTTAAGAGACGTAAAGTAACAAAGCAGAATAAATCAGGGAAGCACATAGCACGGTGATAGGACGTATACACCATAGAACAGAGAACCTGGTAGCCTCTCGTGAACATAAACCCACAACCTATACAGTGTTCTTTCCTTTCAAAGTCTCAACTCTGTGAATCAAAAGTGAAAGCAAGATCAATTTCATTCCAAAGTAATAAATGAGCTTTAGATGAAATTTACTTCAAATATTGTCCAATTCCTTCTATAAATTGAACTTGTCCATAATATAAGGCAATGGAAACTATATATACCCATTATTGGGGGGGGGGGGGAGTAGAGGGGCTCCACAGTGTTCAAAAGTAAATGAAAAGTTTATTTGGTTTGTGCTTACTTCTCTTAAGAAAATGTGTATGTATTGTAGAATAACAGCTGAATCTTGTATATTTGCAATCTCTATAAAAATAAAAAATACCAAGGTGATAACAGCAGAAGCTGAAGGTATGCGAGTCACTGACTGAGTGTGCGTCAGTAAGTGGGAGTATGTGAGTAAGAGTGATTGGGACATTGATTAAGTGAGTGGGAGGGCTGCTTATAGCTAAACAAGACCTGGGGGTATATTTACTAAACTGCGGGTTTGAAACGGTGGAGATGTTGCCTATAGCAACCAATCAGATTCTAGCTTTCAATTATTTAGTACATTCTACAAAATGACAGCTAGAATCTGATTGGTTGCTATAGGCCCTCCAGTCACCTACACTTAATGATCAAATATTGTAGACAAACCATTGAGCAACACCTCCACTTTTCCTTGTTAGAAGGTTTGATAAATTTACCCCTTAATCTTAAAAGTAAATGTTTTCTAAATGATGCCAATAATAGTGGGTCTATAGTTCAGCAAGTAATGTCACTCACTGCCACTGAATAAAGAATCTGTCCCAGCTTGGGGAACCTGTAGAAATCTTCTTGCAGAATAAACATAAGTACGTGAGTATTTTTCTTTTTATAGATGGAAAACCATGAGACAAAGGTTACTCCATATGTGCCTATTGCTGGGTCTTCTTCAGCCTATTCTGTATTTTGAGCTCCATGTTTTCACCGTTCAGTATAACCCGCTTTGCCTTTATTTCTATAGCACCAACATAATATGCAGCCAGAATTTTAACTGAACACATGAACACATAAAATGAGAATGAAGCGTTTAGGGTCAGTAAACAGACCTCTACGCAGTATGTAAATTTGAACGGGTGTTTAGTTTACATATACAAATTAGAAGTGCCTTGGAGCACACCTCCCCTATCCTGGTATACTGATGTTATGACACACGTGAACTGCAATCCCGGCCTGTCAATCAATCCTGAGGAACAGACGCAGATAGCAGAGAGTGTTACAGGGCCGCATCTTGTGAGCTGGAGAGATTATAAATGACAGAATGCTCCATTTAATTCTCACAGCTTCATGTGCTTGAAATGAAGGGAGCATCGGAGCACAAACAGAAGTACTGCGGGAGCTTACAAAGTTCATACATCACAACATTCGGGACAAATTAGGTCAGGGCCCCGTCGCCCCAATCCCCCACCCATTCCATGAACGTTTTTTATGAGGTCCTGCTCTTCATGAACTTCAAAAATCACGACTGTCTCAATAAAATTAGAACTGTTAGGAGACATATATAATTCATCGCCAGCCTTTCTTTGCACAATGTCCAATATGATCTCTGATAGACGGACTCAATTTTATCTTGTTTTTGGATACATTTAGAGACTTCTTTAGATGATAATAAAAACATTGTTTTAGGAGATAAATGAGAACTCTATTTTGACTGTAATAAATAATCTACCACAAAGAAAAAAAACCAAAACTAATTGTGTTCTTTGTAATACTAACAAATGGCCAAGACTAATCTACATTAACTAGTGACTGGTATATTTGGGTTGGTCCGTCAGCAGCTTTTCCACACTACCCAAGCTTCTTGCTTTACTGCAATCCCAAACCAACATTACCGATATATAAAAATTCAATAAAGCAAACAATTTTGCCCTAGCCATGTTGACAATATAACTTGCCATTTGATTTTTCTACTACAAATTAATAGTTTTCACATTCTGCCATGCAGTAATGGATTCATTAATATTTATTTTGCCTGACGCCAATGGTGCTATAGAACTATATACAGTGCTTCCCATTGCCCCACACCAGCAGATAGGTGATGTAATTAACTGTGTATCCCGGACTCCGATCTTATGGTACCGTAATCCATGTACATAAAACTGTAATACCACCAAACGTCTATAAACTCCATGCTAAAATAATATCTGTGACCAATTCATTCTTTCCACTTTTGAGGAGTTTAACATATTCCTTAGACTTCAAGTTTCCGGGATAACTTTATACAAAACACACACACATACTGATGAAATCCGTTTATAGCTAGGACAAAACGCACTGGGGCCTATAGTATAGACCCTATTATTGGGCCCCTCTAATACTATTACCATAAACCTCTATTACTGGTTCCAAGTTTCAGCTGTTTGCCAGGGAACTGCATAAAAACCTGTGCGTCCGATTCCCTAGGACTTCGTGCAGATCCAGATAAGCGTTATTTTGATTGTTAAATGTACATATGTTTTTTTGCCTCTTGAATAAATTTTGTAGAAAATATTACACTTTTCTTTTTCTTTTTCTCCTGAGATTCTTGGATATATTAGGATCCAGGATGGATTTGAGATGGGAGAAAATAAAGAATTACCTGCAGCACAAAGCAGACAAGCTGTTTATGAATTGATTTTTGGTACGCAGAAACATATATTATAGTGCGATCACACTGGGTATAACACTGTATTACACTATTGGTTATTTCTCAGTTTTCATTTGTTATTCATTGGATGTCACGTGAGATTTTTTGGGGTAAGGAAGAGATGCAAAGAATCCGTGTCGTGACTAGGGTGGTGCGAAAGGGGCGACCATTTTTGGCACTTGGATAGAAATGATTTATGTTTACTATATTACTACACTAGTAGACACTCTTTCCTTTCCATTTTTTTTATAACAAACATACACACACAGACACACGTTATGCATGTTTTAGACCAAAGTACCGTTATTTTTCACAGTCAGTAGCTTCATTTGACAATCATAATTACTTACATGTATGTCGGGCAAGTGAGTAATTGGAGCCACCGCTGGTCAGCCCAAATCCCTCAGGGATCTGGCTGGAACTGCGAGGCCGCGTTAACAGTTTCGGTGGCTCGATCTCCGCTCCAAACTCTGCGCCAATCACCCCCAGCAGCACGATGGCCGTGGCTTGCTTCCGTCTCTCCTCATATGAAGAGGATGCTTTTTTTATGGGAGGAAGGTTGGAAAGACAACCTGAAAAATAAAAAGTCTGCATGTTAATGGACAAGGCAAAACAACCTTTTTTATATATGTGTTGTCCAGTCTCATCTGGATGGTCGCAAATATATTAAGACTATAATCTTGCAGGCAAAGTGTATTATAGGAGATCACTGGTAGAATATGGCCAGAAAACCTTGCTGGACTGGTGCATCATGCACGGTGCGCATTCAATGTGCCACTACTGCCCCCAACTAAACACTTCCGGACATGATCTAGTACAATTCTATTGTACATTATACACATATTAATGGGCGGTTAACTTCATATTGAGCATGGAAAAATAAAAAAGTATTTAAATCCTTGCTTTCATATGAATTCCCTCCATCAATTCAATCCACGCAGGAAGCACCGGGGGCCCCAGCGCGCATTGCAGGAGTCACAGGGCAGAAGGCACCGGGCCCCAGCACACAGGGCAGGAATCGCTATACTTTTGAGTTATATAAATGAAAAAACAGGGATGTGATAAGGGCCAAAATATTTTAGAAACTGGGACTCTTTCTGGAAAAAAAGCACATTTAGCAACAATGGAATATAAACATAGGTTAATAAGAAAAAAACAAACAGGACAAAAATAACAATAAAAACCCCCCAAACAATCTCAAGGTCAATATCCAATTCAATGTCCGTATTATACATACACTGCCAGGCAGACCCTTTCCAGTGCTAAATTAGTGTTTACAACATCATTGATATATATTTATTAAGAAACAAATATATATTTTACATCTACTAAGGTTCATATATATACACACCTTACTAAACTACGACATCCTTTTACACATGAATTGATTTGGTTACATGTACAAAGACTGTATGCAATGATGATGGCAGATTGATTACAAGTTACAGTCCCGCAAAGCATTGTATGTCCACCCCCCAACCCCCTCTCACATCACCACACTGCTCCGGCTCCGATGGGGTCAAACATGAGCAGTCTTGAAATATGATTTGATTTGAAACAACTAATGCTTCAATATTGCAGGCTGGACACAGGAATCTGGCCGTCCCTCCCCTCCCCCCCAGCCAGAAGCATGATAGCCTATAACAATAGTTCAAAGGAAAGCTCCATTGTGCAGTTACACTGATTGTTCTGTCAGCTGACCTCTGCAGAAGGGGAATTGCTAACCACTGCCTGTTCCCTGGCTGACAAATGAATGATCTCAGCACCATCTACTCTCACCAGAGCTGCCTCTGGTCCAGGTGCTCAGACACAGAGCCCGGTGTGACATCTTAGATCAAGATGAATTGGCACAAACTCCTGATCCAAGATTGTTTTATACCATTTAATTTAGTTTCTTCCCCTGCTTGGATGAGCACAGCTCT